>JARQOC010000003.1:286572209-286609124 GCA_033576535.1 Allobates femoralis | reverse complement strand
TGATCCAGGGCCCCCCCCCCTTGCGCGGCAGACCTGTAAAGTAAAATCATACTTATCACTGTCCTGTTGCGCTGTCCCGCCGCTTGCCGACGTCACGATCCCAGGCTTCATTCCGCGTCTTCTGCCTTCTTGTGGTCGCGGGCAATGACGTCATTGCCCGCGACCACAGGAAGCCGGAAGTCGGAAGACGCGGAATGAAGCCCGGGATCGTGATGTCGGCAAGCGGCGGGACAGCGCGACAGGACAGTGATAAGTATGATTTTACTTTACAGGTTTGCCGCGCAAGGGGGGGGGGGCCTGGATCATGATGGGGGGGCCTGTATACCTCCGGGGGCTGCTGCTGTATACAGCCCTGGGGCTGCTGCTGTATACACCCCTGGGGCTGCTGCTGTATTCACCCCTGGGGCTGCTGCTGTATACAGCCCTGGGGCTGCTGCTGTATGCACCCCTGGGGCTGCTGCTGTATACACCACTGGGGCTGCTGTATACTACCTAAGGGCTGCTGTATATACCTCTGGGGCTGCTGTATACACCACTAGGGCTGCTGTATATACCTCTGGGGCTGTATATACCTCTGGGGCTGCCGTATACTACCACTGGGGCTGCTGTATACACCTCTGGGGCTGCTGTATATTAACCACTGGGGCTGCTGCTGTATATACCACTGGGGCTGCTGTATATACCTCTGGGGCTGCTGTATACCACACTGCTGGGGGCTGTATACCTGTGCTGGGGTCCACCCTCGGCTTATACACAAGTCAATAGGTTTTCCCAGGTTTTGGGGGCAAAAGTAGGGGGGTCGGCTTATACACGGGTCAGCTTATACACGAGTATATACGGTAATTAGATACAATAAGCAGAGAATCAGTGTAAAAAGTACAATAAATAAAGCAGAGAAACAATGTAAAAAATACAGTACAGTAATTAGATACAATACAATAAGCATATAATCAATGTAAAAAGTACAATACAATAATTAAAGCAAAAATAAAGGGGACCATGCTCAAAAGAGCTTACAATCTACAACAAGATAGGGGTTACACAATGTTCAAGGGATTATACAGTGATGGTCCAGGCATCTTGAGGAAGAGGATTTGTGCACATTTATTTGTGGGTTAGGTTTTTTTTTTTTGCTGCAAAAAACACATTTTACTCTCGCAATTTCTGAAATCTCATGTATGTGTTATTTATTTTTTTCTTTGCAGATTTGAAGTGGCTCAAATCAATCCTTTTAGAGTTTGGTATACTTGCAGTAATGGGGACAGGAACTTCGTGCGCATGACTAGCTAAACTAAGTGGGTGTGACCAACTTAGATTGGGGGTGTGGCCTGGTGTTTCCTTTTGCTGCCTAAACATTCATTTTTAATTCCATTTGAGCATGGAGTTTTTTTATAATAGAAGTAAAGTAAGGTCAGGCCCCAAGGCAGTGGGAGTGCAGGAAGGCATGAAGCCCCTCCTTATATAGAGAGGCATACTTGCGGCTTAGTTGGTGAGCATGATACCCATCTTCTTGGGCATGGTCCAGGATACTATGACGTGTCTAAATGATATTCTATTATGCAGTATGTAACAAGCTTTAATTATGCAAGAAAGACCACAGCTTTTATTATAAAGATCTCCATGACCACGTGGACTTAAAAATTAATGATTATTCCACTGCGCTAAAAATGGAGATGCTGGCCCACACCCACCACCTAAACTAGCCACACCGGGCCATGCTCACCACCTAAACTAGCCACAACGGGCTTTGCCCAGCACCTAAGCTAGCCACATCGGGCCATGCACACTACTTAAGCTGGTCACGCCCACTAAGGTCCGGTCTCTGATAGTGCAAGTATGCCCAGAGTTTTTACATCATTTTTACCCATTCATAAACCTGTATTCAGACACGTACATGAAAAACTGGTACCAAGGGCACCAGCATCATCAGTGTTTTGGATTAGTGTGTCGCCCATGTGTCTATTTTTATCATTAGTTATTATCAGTGTTTTTAATGGATGAATAAATAAATTGATTACAAAATTTATCCTATCCAGATGGCCAGTTTTCCATTTCTGAGAAATCAGTGTTTAAATTTATATGCAAGTCAGATCGTAGAATTTTTTTGCCTTTTTTCTTGTTTTGTACCCAGTAGTTTGGCTTACAAATACAAATATAAAAATTGACCAAAATAATATGTGCAAGAGGCCGTATAATTACTGTCTTGGGTAGAGTGAAATCATTACAGATATCTGCACTTATTTTTGCCACCTCACTTTTTAACTAAATAATCCTAATTTTCATAATTGTTCTGGCTTTTATAGTCCATGTATAATTTAGTTTGATTTGATTAAGGAATCTTCCCAAGTTTGTTTCAGGTAGATGCAATTCAGTCCAAATAAAATTGGTATAAATCAAATGATCTCTCCAGATCATAAATTCAATGAGATCTCTCCAGATAAAAAAAAAAACAAAATAAAGATTTATAGAATGTAATGTCTTCCATTTGGAACATATCACCACTTTAGCTTTCCTCAATGTCATTATCAGTGTACTGTTTGTCAGACCGTTAACATTCTATACAAAGAATGTTGGCCGATTCCCATAGAAGTGCTGTTATTATTAGCACTAGGCACTTCACACTTGGAGGTGTAGACTGAAATCTCCACACATGACCCTAAACCACAGAAGCTTGCCACTATCATTATCATATCACATCATATACTGTCAGAACTGTCATTAAAGGGGTAGTGCCATTAACAATTGTACATTTTAATTACGGTAATAGATCTTATAATAAAAATAAGTTCCATTATTGGATGTGTTAAAAAAATGTTCTGTCCCAACAGATTCTTATAAATGTGCCCCAATGTAATGGATGTGTCCAACCATGCAGAAACAGGTTGGATATACCACAGCTCCTGAGCAGGGGAGGAAGTAAGGATGGAGGCACACTGGCATGAGAATAGCGCGAGTGCAATGCAAGACAAACTCGCATTGCACTCGGACCAGTATTAATAAGTTTTTCTGGTCATATTTGTGTGTTTTCAATGCACTGAACTTGCATTGCGAGTCAAATGCGAGTTCAATCACAGCATGCTACGATTGAACGCAATTTTCTCGTGCGAGTGGCCAATTAACACTGTATGATTTAGTAGTATGGTTTGTCCCATGCTGCTGACAGTTAAGGGCCCATTACACACAACGATATCACTAACGATATTGTTGCAACGTCACAGTTTTTGTGACGTTGCAGCGATGTCGAAACAACATCGTTGTGTGTGACACGTATCAACGATAAGTCAGTGATCGTAGGTTTATGGCCAGGACCATAAATCTTTCGTTCGTCGTCTGCTGGTCAGCATGCATCGGCGCGTGTGACAGGGGCCAAATGACCAGCGCTAAGTGGAGCAGGCTGGTAACCATGGTAAACAGCGGGTATCTAGGTAGCGCACAGCGCCTAGGTACCCGATGTATACCCTGGTTACCAGCCTTCTCCGCTTACAGGATGTTATCCAAGGTACACAGCGGGTAACTAGGGACAGCGCTGTCCCTAGTTACCCACTGTGTACCTTGGATACCAACCTGTAAGAGTAGAAGGCTGGTAATCAGGGTATACATCAGGTACCTAGGTGCTGCATGCTGCCTAGATACCCGCTGTTTACCATGGCTACCAGCCTGCTCCTGCTTATAGCAGCCTGGCAGCGGGACGTAGACATCGTGGAAAGAATATTTTATTGTTTTACACGATGTTGCTGGTCCACTGATCGCTGGCAGATGAGCCAATCGTGTATCACCACTGCTTAGACAGCAGCGGTACTACGTGATAGGCTCATTTGCCAGCAAGCCGGCAAATTCAAACACGGTAATATACAATTGGTTCATCTGCCGGCAACCTGTCAAATTCAAACACTTTGACAGCAGCGGTAATACGCAATCTTGCTATTAGAACTACCGATCACTGTATACATCTATATATCTATCTGTCATTAATGTCTAGTCTAACTGTCAGCAGCATGGGACAAGCCATGCTACTAAATCGCGCCACACTTGCACCACACACGACCTACCATATGGACAGCACTCGCATGACTGTCATGCATCAAAAATGCTCCATTTTTGATGCATGATATTGTGCTTCCACCCTAAAAAAGAGTATACAGACATTACAGCTGATTCTTTCTGTAATGAAAAACATTTTATATTCTGTTTAAAAAACTTGTTTTATATTACAGAAAGAATCAGCTGCCATCCTTGGCTGTAATATCTGTATACTCTCTTTTACACATCTTTTTCTGACATCGCCCCTACATCACTACAAAATACCAGTGATTGTCTCTCTGCTGTCTTTAACATCAATGTCATGAATTTTTATAACATTAAACCAGAGTTATATCACACAAAATAGCTAATAAATAACTTTTCCATGATGTCTACTTTACATCAGCACAATTTTTTAAACAATTTTTTTTTGTTATGAAGTTAGAAGGGTTTAAAGTTAATCAATAATTTATAATTTTTCCAACAAAATTTACAAAGCCATTTTGTTAGGGACCACATCGTATTTGAAGTGATTTTGAGGGGCAAGGAAAAAATTAAAATTTTACTTTTTACAACATAAGTGTTCCTTTAGCCTCAAATATTGCATTTTCACAAGGGTAACATAAGAAATTGCACCATAGAATTTGTTGTGCAATTTCTCCTCGGTATGACGATACACTATCTGTGGCAGAAAACTACTGTTTGGATGTGACACGCCCACTCCAGGGCCGGGCAAGACTCGGGAACGAGGCAGCAGTTGTTCTTCACTTTTCGGTTCTTTTCACGAGGACAGACGGGGGCTGAGACCCGGTCCCGTGACCCTGGAGGTGTCATTGTAAATAAACGGGGGTAGATGACAGGGGATGACTAGGGAAAGGGATATTCTTGATGCCACCTGCAGTATGCGGCCAGGACGGCCGATGCGGCTTCGGAGCCTCTGGAGACAGTGACCGGCAGCTTGGATGGCTCTGCTCCCCACAGGTTGAGCGCGGACCCCAGGGCAGTAGGATGGAGGAGTCAGTTTTGTACCTTGACAGATGTTCACTGGGTCATCAGAACCCCGATGACTCGTGCGGCCTCTGCGGCCGGTGGACACCGCTAAAGAAAGTCTCACATGCCACAGCTGCAGTTCTGTCACTTTTACTTGGTGGTTTCAACAAGGCCACCGGGTACATCCCTTGCCAACCTCCAGTTCAGTGTTGTCTCCAGAACCGGGTTAGTGCAGTCGAGCCTCGGTTGGTGCCCCTTTCAGTCTCACTAGGTATTTTCTTCTCTGGTGGTCCCCTCGCACTAAAAGCTTGTCTCGCTGCTCCTTACATAGCGCCTCTGCAGCACAGAGCTCAAGTACCGACAGCCACGGGTGCTCTTGTACTCCTCCCTAGTTCAGCCGCCTTCCCCAAATTGTGTTGGGTGTTCGGCCACAGCTCTCGTTAGAAGTCTGAGGCATCTGGTTCAGCGATTCGGGCATGGAGCTTCCACACCGTGTTCAGGGCCAGGTCCCTGTGTTGTCGACCAGCCCCTCTGTCTCACTAGATACGGGTGTATGGGGATCAACGTCTTGCTCAGCACCCCAAGGGCTCTCTTCTTCCTCCTCTCAGTCTTTCCCTTCCGGCGTGAGTGTGGACGTGCTCCAGCTCGCGGGAGTCAGCACCACATCGCCTCTACACTCTCAACTTCCACTCCACTCGTTTCTTGATGGTCTCTCCTCTTCTGACTACTGACTACTCACTATACTTCCCTGCCCCCATTTTTGACCTGGGTCCTCCCTTCATGTCCACCCACCATCCCTGGGGCCTGTGGGTTGTGTGTTTGTGTGTGTTTTGGCTCAACTGCACCATTCCAGCACATGGACAGCAGAGGCACAACGCTTGCTAATCATAGGAGTGCAGTACTTGTGGTGGCGGTCTACCCGGTGGGGCACCACAGATGCATCGCAGGGAAGGAGTGCCATTTGACATTTTGAACGAAAAAAATGGTTGGAATCGTTAGCTGACACCATGTTGCATTTGGAGAGTCCCTGACATGCCTAAACAGTGAAAACTCACAACAAGTGACCACATTGTGGAAACTAGATCTCTAAGGACTTTATCTAGATGTGTGGTGAGCACTTTGAAACCCCAGATGCATCACAGAATTTTATAACATTGATCCATGAAAATGAAAAAAATATATTTACACAAAAATGTTCTTTTAGAGCCAATTTTTTCATTTCAGCAAGGGCAACAGGAGATAATGGACCTCAAAATTTGTTAAGCAACTTCTCCTGAGTAATACCCCATATGAAAAAACACCGTTTGTGCACACGGCAGGGCTCCGAAGGGAAGGAGAAACATTTTGAGCAGATTTTGATGGAATGGTCCATGGCTGTCATGTCATGTTTGGTTAGCCCTTGGTGTACCTAAATAATGGAATTCCTCTACAAGTGACCACATTCTGGAAATTAGACCCACCCCCCAAGGAATTTACCCAGATGTGTGGTGAGCTCCATGAATCTACTGGTGCTCCACAGAAATTAACAACGTAGAAACGTAATTGATTTTTCCCACAAAAATTGTTTTTTTAGCACCAAATATTTTAGTAAAAAAAACTCTGTTTGTGCACATGGCAGAACCCGGGATGGAAAGTAAACCATTTGATTTTTAGAGCACAGATTTTCCTACAGTCATATAAAAAAGTTTGGGCACCCCTCTTAATCTTTCTCTTTTTTTTGTTTAAAATTGTTTTTTGCAACAACTATTTCAGTGTGATATATGCAATAACTGATGGACACAGTAATATTTCAGGTTTGAAATGAGGTTTATTGTACTGACCAAAAATGTGAAATATGCATTATTTCAAAATTTGACAGGTGCCAAAGTATGGGCACCCTTCTGATTTTCATGATTTTAATACTCCTAACTACTTTTTACTGACTTACTGAAGCACTAAATTGGTTTGGTAACCTCATTGAGCTTTGTACTTCATAGCCCGGTGTATCTAATCATGAGAAAAGCTATTTCAGGTGTCCACTTGCAAGTTGTTCTCCTAGTTGCATCTTCTCTGAGGAGTTGCATCATGGGCTCCTCAAAACAGCTCTCAAATGATCAGAAAAAAAAGATTGTTCAACATAGTTGTTCAGGGGAAGGATACGAAAAGTTGTCTCAGAGATTTAACCTGTCAGTTTCCACTGTGAGGAACATAGTAAGGAAATGGAAGACCACAGGGACAGTTCTTGTAAAGGCCAGAAGTGGCAGGCCAACAAAAATATCAGAAAGACAGAGAAGAAGAATGGTGAGAACAGTCAAGAACAATCCACAGACCATCTCCAAAGACCTGCAGCATCATCTTGCTGCAGATGGTGTCACTGTGCATCGGTCAACAATACAGCGCACACTGCACAAGAAGAAGCTGTATGGGAGAGTGATGCGAAAGAAACCGTTTCTGCATGCACGCCACAAACAGAGTCGCCTGAGGTATGCAAAAGCACATTTGGACAAGCCAGTTTCATTTTGGAAGAAGGTCCTGTGGACTGATGAAACAAAGATTGAGTTGATTGGTCATGCAACAAGGCGTTATGCATGGCGCCACAAAAACACAGCATTCCAAGAAAAACACTTGCTTCCCAGTGTCAAATTTGGGGGAGGGTCCATCATGCTTTGGGGCTGTGTGGCCAATGACGGCACCGGGAATCTTGTTGAAGTTGAGGGTCGCATGGATTCCACTCAGTATCAGCAGATTCTTGAGAATAATGTTCATGAATCAAAGTGTCAAAGTTGAAGTTACGCCGGGGATGGATCTTTCAGCAAGACAATGATCCAAAACACCGCTCCAAATCTACTCAGGCATTCATGCAGAGGAACAATTACAATGTTCTGGAATGGCCATCCCAGTCCCCAGACCTGAATATCATTGAACATCTGTGGGATGTTTTGAATCGGGCTGTCCATGCTCGGCGACCATCAAACTTAACTGAACTGGAATTGTTTTGTAAAGAGGAATGGTCAAAAATACCTCATCCAGGATCCAGGAACTCATTAACAGCTACAGGAAGCGACTAGAGGCTGTTAGTTTTGCAAAAGGTGGATCTACTAAATATTAATGTCACTTTTCTGTTGAGGTGCCCATACTTGTGCACCTGTCAATTTTTGAAATAATGCATATTTCACATTTTCGGTTAGTACAATAAACCTCATTTCAATCCTGAAATATTACTGTGTCCATCAGTTATTATATATATCACACTGAAATAGCTGTTGCAAAAAAACAATTTTAAACAAAAAAAAAGATTAAGAGGGGTGCCCAAACTTTTTCCTATGACTGTATAATAGTTTGTGGACTCCATTTGCAGAGACCCCCAAGTGCCAGCACACCAGACCAGACTGACCACATTTTGGAACTTTCACCCCTCTGTGAGTTCATCAATGGGTGTAGTGAAGGTTTTATCTCTGAAAAACACCCATGAAATCAAACAAAGTGAATGTTGCATTATTAAAAATTGCAAATAAGTCTGTGTAGTGCCCAGTACATTGTTGTGCTCCTACATTGTGCCCAGCTTGTGCATCTGTAGAAACACACACCATAAATTACCGTATATACTCGCGTATAAGCCGAGTTTTTCAGCCCAAAAATTGGGCTGAAAAGTTACCCCCTCGGCTTATACGCGAGTCACTACACGGGCGCCCCCCCCCCAGAGGTATACAGGCCCCCCATCAGTATACAGGCCCCCCCATGCTCCGTAAACCTGTAAAGGAAGATGATTATACTTATCACTGTCCCGGTGCCGTCCCCGCTCTGCATCGCGATCCTCCATCTGCATCGCGCTCCTCCATCTTCCGGCTTCCTGTCGGCGCCGACAATGACGTCATTCGGCGCAGAACACAGGAAGTCGGAAGCCGGTGAATGAAGATGGAGGATCGCGATGCAGATGGAGGATCGCGATGCAGATGGAGGATCGCGATGCAGAGTGGGGACGCCACCGGGACAGTGATAAGTATAATCATCTTCCTTTACAGGTTTACGGAGCATGGGGGAAGCTGTATACCTCGGGCTGCTGCTGTATGTACCATGGGGCTGCTGCTGTATGTACCATGGGGCTGCTGCTGTATATACCCTGGGGCTGCTGCTGTATATACCATGGGGCTGCTGCTGTATATACCCTGGGGCTGCTGCTGTATATACCCTGGGGCTGCTGCTGTATATACCATGGGGCTGCTGCTGTATATACCATGGGGCTGCTGCTGTATATACCATGGGGCTGCTGTATATACCCTGAGGCTGCTGCTGTACATACCCTGGGGCTGCTGCTGTATATACCATGGGGCTGCTGCTGTATATACCATGGGGCTGCTGCTGTATATACCCTAGGGCTGCTGCTGTATATACCCTGGGGCTGCTGCTGTATATACCCTGGGAAGGCTGCTGTAACACTGCTGGGGCCTGTATATACCACTGGGGAGGCTGCTGTATACCACACTGCTGGGGGCTGTATACTACCACTGGGGAGGCCTGTATACCATCGGGGGGGCCTGTATACCACACTGCTGGGGGCTGTATACCTGTGCTGGGGTCCACCCTCGGCTTATACACGAGTCAATAGTTTTCCCAGATTTTGGGGGCAAAAGTAGGGGGGTCGGCTTATACACGAGTCGGCTTATACATGAGTATATACGGTAAGTGAGCTTCCTCATTACAACAATGCAAAACATATGGATGTCAACTGTGGTTTAGACATTATGGGGCTCAGAAGTGGGGGATCATTTGGATTTGGGAGCACGGATTTCGCTGGTATTCTTTTTGGAGAGAGAAGAGCCATATTGCTTTTTCAGAGCCCTTGTGCTACCAGTTAGGCTACGTTCACACACTGCATAATGACTGCGTATTTATGCAGTTCTGCGTTTTTGCCTGTGCTTTGTGCAAAAAAGCGCAACTGCATTCACACGCTGCACATTTTTTTTACCTGCGCTTTGCCCGAGCCCATTTTATAATGTGGACCATGGGAAAAGCACATGTAAAAATGCACAAAAAATTGACCTGTTGATTCTTTTTGCAACGTACTTTGCAGTGAAAGCACGTGTGCAAAAAGACGCAACGTGTGATCGCATTTCAGCAAAAGCCATTGCTTTTGCTGGGATGCGTATCCAGCACTGCTTATCACTGCATTTACACAAGCGCTAAAAAATGTTGTGTAAATGGTGAAATACACAACGTGTGAACGCAGCCTTAGATTTCCATTCACAGATGATGGACAATGGTGGGATCTTGTTGAATGCTATTGGTGGCAATTTGGGTTCAGAACATTTTGGATCAATTCATATTTATACTGTGCTCTATCCTGACCACTAACATTCGTATTTCCAGCTACATCTCTGAAATACATGATTCAGGTGAAAGCGCCAGACAGATCTATTCACTAATTAGGCAGCAGAATTAAGGCTCCGTTACACTCTGTGATGTCCCAGCGATCCCACCAACGATCGGGATCGCTGGGACATCACTATCTGATCGCTGGTGAGCTGTCACACAGGCAGACTCACCAGCAATCAGTGACCAGTGAGAACGCTGGTAACCAGGGTAAACATCAGGGAACTAAGAAGAGCGCTGCGCTTAGTTATCCAGTGTTTACCCTGGTTACCAGCATCCCAGCGTGTACTGTGCGGCGCTGGGAGGTCCTTGATCATTGGTCTCCCGCTGTCACACACGCCAATGCTGACCGCCCAGCGGGAGAGCAACGATCAAAAAATGGTCCTAACCATTTATCAACGACAAGCGATCAGCGAGGTGATCGCTTGTCATTGGTACATGTCACACGCAGCAACTTCGCTACAAGGTCACTGCAACGTCACAAAACCGGTGACGTAAAGATATCGTTAGCGATATCGTTGCTTGTAACAGGGCCTTTACTCTAGACTGTGTTTGCACTCTGTTCAGCTTTGTCTTTCTTTTCAAAAGTGCAAAAAATTGTGGTTAACTGCACGCCTAAAAATATATGTAAAAAGATGGACAGCACCGGATCACAGGTAATTTGGTAGTTCAAAGTAACTCCGTCTGCCTCATTATAGTGAAGGTCCTGTTGGAAATTTTGTCTAAATCACATTTTTCAGAAATTTACATGTAATCGCTGAAGTGAGCGCTCAGCGTAGAGTAGAGGACAAATGTGAGTAGAGCCTGACTATGATCTTTGGGAGACAGAATAAATTAATCAGTAGCAGTTGAAGAATTGCTCTTATTACTATTTATTTAAGTCTTTCACCTTGCGGTATAAATGATTAGACAGCATTATTTGTCAGGTTGTTATGATTACTGCAATACCAGATTTATATAATTTATTTTAAGTTTGGCTACCATCACACAAACACAAAATGCTTTTCTACAAAAAAAGAAGGTATTTTGCATCATTGAATTGTGGCTTTAATTTATTATTTTTCTGCTGACAGAGTCATGTGAGGGCATGTTTTTTGCAGAATGAGTTTGAGTTTTTATTGCTACCATTTTGGCTCACATAATATTTTTTGATCACTTTCTATTCTGCTTTTTGTGAAGCAGAATCAAGAAGTAACGGCAATTCAGAAAATTTTGTTTTACACCATTCACATGTCGTAAAAGTGATAAGACAGCTTTCTTCACTAAGGCTGGTTTCACACCACGGCAAGATCATGTCCGGGGCTGTCCGGTGTGAACTGGACAGCCCCGGACCCAATTTTGCTGTAATGCAGCTCTATGGGGCCGGATGGAGCCAGATGGAAACCGGATGGTAAATAGCTGCCATCTGTCCGGGAGGATCCAGGGCAATACGGATATTACTCCCAGACACAAAAACATTGCAAGCAACGTTTTTGTGTCCGGGGGAAAGAATTGGGCACTATCCGGCGCCCCCTAACATGGCGCTGGATTACCCCAGATCCAACATAAAATCGCAGCGCTGCTTAACTTCAGCACCACGAGCTGTCCCCCCCAGAGATTTCAGGACCGCAGCTAGCTCCCCGCTAGTCGCAATCTTGAAATTTCAGCAGCTGCGGCTGCTATCAGCTAAATCTGGCTGCAAACCAGACCAGAGGGCATATTTGCCCTCCAGTTCTCTTTGCAAATCGGGTCTGGGGCTGTCCGGTTTACACCGGACATCCCCGGATCTGATCACACCGTGGGGTGAAGCTGGCATAAGTCAGTACGATTACAGCGATACTCCATTTATATAGTTTTTTTTTTTTTGTTTTGCCGCTTTTACATCATAAATACTATTTTATATGAAAAAAAAGTTAGCATTGCTGTATTCTGAGAGCTATAGCTTTTTTATTTTTTTACTGATGGAGATGTATGGTGGCTTGTTTTTTGCAGAACAAGATAATGTTTTAAGCGGTGCCATTTTTGTTTATATATGACTTTTTGATTACGTTTTATCATACTATTTTTGTCAGCTGTATGATGAAAATACAGTACATAGTTACTGGTACATTTTAAATTTTTTTTATAGTATTCACTGAAGAGGTTAACTTTTGTAGAGTGGGTTGTTATGGATTTGGCGATACCAAATATGTGTATTTTTTTATTACATAAATATAACTATTTATTGAAATATTTTTTCATTTATTTGAAGTTTATTTTCTACTTTTAAAAAAAAAAGTTTTATTTTTTTATTTTTTAAAAAATATTTTTTGTTTACTTATTTTACTTAGTCCCTTTATGGGACATTACCTTTTACAGACCTGATCGCAGCTGTACGGTATTGCAATGCTCGATAATTGCAATACAGTGCAGCTGTCAAGGCTGCATTGTGAGAAGTCTCAAAGATCATGCTGCAGGCAAGATCTCTGAGGCTTCCCGTAGTCAGGTGACCAAGAAGTAGTCATTATGACTGTGGGTCACCATGGCGATGATCAGGCCCTCATGACTACATCGCGGAGGCACTGAACTTCTCATGTTCTCGACTAATCTTCGGAAACCCCATATTGCCATTTTCGTATGTGGTTCTATCATTACTCCCCTGCACTATGCCTGCTGTCTTGGGGTCATTTGTGACTCAGATCTCTCCTTCATTCCCCACATCCAATCAATTGCTTCCTCATGTCACCTACATCTCAAAAACATCTCTAGAATTTGACCTTTTCTATCGTTGACTCTGCAAAATGTCTTACTGTCGCTCTTATTCATTCTCACCTGGATTTTTGTAGTTCTCTACTGATCTGCCTCTCGCTTACTAAACTCTTTCCTCTCCAATCAATTCTGAATGCAGCAGCCAGGATCATATTCCTCTCCAACCACTTCACCGATGCATCTACCCTGTACCAATCATTGCACTGGTTGCCCATCCGATACAGAGTACAATATAAACTAATTACTCTCACCCCCAAGGCCCTCCACAGTTCTGCACCTCCCTGCATTTCCTCCCTCATCTCTGTTTATCACACCACACATGCCCACCGTTACACTAATGATGTAAGACTGACATCCTCAATAATTTGAACCTCCAACTCCTGTCTCCAAGACTTCTCAGAGAGGTGCACCAATTCTCTGGAGTGTACTACCAAGAACAATTTGATTAATTCTCAATACCCACACTTCTAGCAGGGCCCTAAAAATGCATCTCTTTAGACTAGCCTATGACCTCACCTCACTTATCTAATTTTAGCCATTCTGCTCTTAACAAAATTTTCTTACAAATCTGGTGTTGAGGGGGAAGTGATGGCATAATTAACAATTAATATGACACATAAATATATATCTCTCTTTGTGGGCATGTATGTGTATATATCTATATTTATGCCCACATTGGTGTAATAGGCCATAATAAATGTCCCTTCATATTTTAGTTATAACATTGACCAATTCAGTTGTATCTGATGGAAATCTGTTCTTCTGATATGGTTAATTACCATATCAGAAGATGTCCATTCTTGCATTTCAGTGTGCAGCTCCAGATAAAACGAGTGATATTGTAAGCGCTAAGGTACATTAACAGGACACGGCTCATATAAGTATTACCTTTCAGCTTTAATGATTCAGCATATGGATCCCTTTACCATCACTCCCCCCGAGCTGTCACGTGCACCGGGACACACGGGAAATACGTGCACTTTTCACCTCGCTGCTTGGAGCCCAAATAGGAGAGCCCAGCTGGGAGACAGATTAAACTCTTACTCCAGTTGTGCGGACAGGCACAACAATAGAAGGTGAGCAGAGGGGATCATTCACCGATCCCACAATTTAATGAAAGCAGTTTGGCGCAAACCTTTTGTGTATTTTGCATTTCAGTGTGGGAAGCTATCAGATAAGACTCTTAATTTAAATATCAAAGATCTACAGGCTGCTGGCACAAAGGGTTATTCTCACCCCTTTCTTCTAACAAACTACAGCAGCCAAGATGTCCAAGGTGATTGGTGTGGATATAAAGGTATCTCTAAGAAGTATTATTTCCATTGTTTGCCAATCTATAGTGTAAGCTTTAAGCCATTCCAATAGAGTGCACGGTGAGCGTGCACCCTTAAAACCCCCTGTCAGAAGTGCACGGATGAGGAGGTGTGTCTGTCACGTGCACAGCTGAGGGTCAGGTTAAAATGCTCGCTGAGACAGGAAAGCTCTCTCTTTCTACTTGGATCCACCATGGAATAGGACCTTCAACATCTGGCCTAAGTATCACCATCTGTATCTTTCCTGTAACTCTTCCTGCTCTCTCTCTCTATATATATATATTCAGGGATAGTTAGGGGCAGGTGAATGAATGTAATTATATTAATATAGTGTGCATGTATATTTAGGTAGCGTGGGTATTAGTAACTGTGGGTGTTTACATATTGTAGCAGTAATTGATTGTGTATTAGTTATCCTGCTATCTAGAATATCTATATATATTATTGTTATAGACTTTTTGGGTGTGTTTAATAAATATTAATTTATTAGAACAGACTTGTTTTCATTAAGTCGTTGATATATACATATATATAGTTAATCAGCATAGGAACAGAAAGCGGTAAGGAAGGGAAGATTCTGGATATCGGTGATTGTAGTCATATCCGACAATAATAACCGATAAACAGAACCAGCCCTACAACATCTGGCCCTTTGTATCATCTGATTCCACCCTCTATGCACTTAATAGCACTTTATCTGTACTTGTACAGATCCTAGCTGGTGACCGTTCATGCAGCGTTATTTGAATCCCCTATCTAATATATAAAGCTGAGTAAGGGGGGCACAGACCGATATCGGGACACCTAGGCTACACACTACAGTAGGTCCAGGTCAGGGTTAGGGCAAGATTGCTCGGAGAGCACAGTCCCTGATCTTGTCTGGAAGGAGGAACCAGGGTAGTGGGGATGGGTGGAAAGGAAGTAGTAAGCGGAACACCTGGGAAGGAGTGAAGTCAGGAAGAACACACGTAGATGACGTGGGACATGTGACAGAGTGCATAAATAGAGCAAGGAAAGATCTAGAAGTCAGTCGCGTTGGCAGGAAGCTAGTGGAAGGAAGCCTGTCAGAAGAGGAGTAAGAGCTTGAAAGAAGTGTCCAGAGGACTGTAGTTAGTGGTAGCTCAATTTAAGGCCTGACTGAGGAGCAGAAGGAGAGATCTAGGGTACTCCAGGAGGAAGAGAGGTCCCAGAGGCACAGGTAGTGAGCAAACCACTTGTGGGGCTTACATCCATTGCTGGTCACAGGCAGTGGAGGAACCAAGCTGCAGAAGAGGGGTACCGGTCCCCCTAGACTAGGGGAGAATGACCAGGCTCAGCTAGCAACCCAGAGGCTGCAGCATTTCCAAGGTACTGCAGCTGATACCGCATACATCCGCTGAAAAGGTATCCATATAGGGTCCAGGGACAGACTTCAAGTAACCCTAGGAGGGACCCATGGTCACTGGCTCGGAGCTCTGTGTGAGCGAGGCACAAGGCAGGAGGGCAAAGAAAGTGCAGTGTGAGACAACCGAGAAAGGACAGAGAGAAGGGGTTGAGTGTCATCCTACTACCCGGGAGTAGATGGATCCCTGCCTCCGAGAACCCAGTACTCAGCAGGCTGTTGCACAGTCACTGCGAGTAAACATCTAAAGACTGCAACCCCCTGTGTCTGTGACCTTCTTGATGAGTTTTAAGCCTTGCGCTGGAACATAGCTATCAACTCACTCAGTAACATCTGCTGCCCTGGGGGTCAGCCCTATCCATAGAGGGCTTTACAACACTGCTGCATCATCACCATCAGCTCCAGAGGAACTGTAGTGCAGCAGCAGTAGTCTATAGCCGCATCCTGCGGGTGGCATCACGTGAAAACAGATATGCCCAGATCCGGTCATCCTCTCCCCAATGAAACTCCCTGTCCTCATGACCTTCCCTAAAGAAGAGAGCCGCCCTATCCAAACATTTAAAGACAACGCCAGGGTCACAGAGCAGGGTCTCGACCTCCGTGACTCTCATGAAGCCTCAAAGCCCGGTTCCGAGTATCCTAAGGCCTTGGAGGGGCGTGTCACTGGCTTAAAAGATGCTTCTATTCAATACTGAGCAAAGGGTCTGAATACTTATGACCATGTGATATTTCAGTTTTCCTTCTTTTACAAATATGCACAAATATCTACTTCTCTAGTGTTTTTCAGTGAAGATGGGGTGCAGAGTGTACATTAATGAGGAAAAAAATGAACTTTTTTGAAT
This sequence comes from Allobates femoralis, assembly GCA_033576535.1. Lineage (NCBI taxonomy): Eukaryota > Metazoa > Chordata > Amphibia > Anura > Aromobatidae > Allobates > Allobates femoralis. The sequence goes on along the minus strand of JARQOC010000003.1, from coordinate 286,592,502 downwards.
TTATCAAATGGCTGCAATAAAACAAAGAGTGAAAAATTTAAAAGAGTCTGAATACTTTCCGTACCCACAGTATGATTCATTTTGGATTACATTGTATACATATGATGGATGCCAAATGATTGTGTGTCATAGAAGCTATTTATGGTCAATACTACTGCATTTTTGGAACTTGTTTTTTGTACTGAAGTCTGGTATTTTAGTCTACGTTATGCTAAATAACAAGTGAGGAATGTGAGATGAAAGCATTTTTATCTATAAGATATGTTTTTACTTTATTGGTCTGTTGTGTACTAAACATTACTGTTGTGGGTATTGGAACAGCAAAACATGTACTAAACTGGTTTGTTCCATGACTCTCAGTGTTTAATCTATATGTAGAGACTAGGAGAAGTGCATGTCTGCAAGGTTACTAAGGGCCACGTCACACACACAGATAAGTGTGCAGATATTGGTCAAAAATCTCTGGTTGCAGTGAAATCATGGACACATTGGTCCATTATGTGGCTGTGTACAAATGGAACAATGTGTCCATGATTTCACTGCAACCAGAGATTTTTGACCAATATCTGCACACTTATCTGTGTGTGTGACGTGGCCCAAAAGGTGCTTCCAAATGTTGTCTTAGGTATCAATCAGATATCCGTGATTTTTCATATCTGTAAAAAAGTCTGAATTTCAATATTATTTTGTTTCCAGTTTTTATCAGCGTTTCAGTTTTTACTTTTAGTCATTTTCACATATATATATATGGTTTTACAAAGATTTTTCTAACCACATAGGGAGCACCCAGATTGCACATTGATGACATTGATGATACCGTTATACTGTCATTTTCACATATCAATATACTTGCATGGGTAATTTTGATTTGTGACTTCAAATGAACATTTCTTACCTGTAGCAATTTTTTGTGGCAACTCGGTCCTAAAAAGAGAACCATGGACATTTGAAAAGCCCCATAGATCATAATGGGTACATGTTCTATCCACGAAAATTACAAATAAAACACATACATGAAAAATGGACATCTGAATGAGGCCTTTGTCAGGATACTCACATGCAGTTTGTAATGCACAGTCAGGTGCATTAAGAAACTGACCTGAAATCTGATTCAGTCCTAAATTAAATGCATGCTTTTGATTTCTTATGGAGCTGATAAAAAGTATACTACAGGGTGAGCCATTCATATGGATGCACGTAAATAAAATGGGAATGATTGGTGATATCAACCTCCTGTTTGTAGCACATTAGTATATGGGAGGGGGAAAACTCTTCCAGATGGGTGGTGATTATGGCGGCCATTTTGAAGTCGGCCTTTTTGGAGCCAACTTTATTTTTTTCAAAGTGAAGAGGGTCATGTGACAAATCAAACTTTTTGAGAATTTCATACTAAAAACAATAGTGTGCTTGGTTTTAATGTAACTTTATTCTTTCATGAGTTATTTACATGTTTATTACTGCTTATAAAATGTGTTCAAAGTGCTGCCCATTGTGTTGGATTGTCATTACAACCCCCTTCTCCCACTCTTGACACACTGATAGCAACACCGCAGAAGAAATGTTAGCACAGGCTTCCATTCTTTATCAATGAAAACTTCAATGCCACTGGATATCTGAAATTCCTACATGATTCAGATATCCAGTGGCATTGAGTTTCCGTTGATGAAGAATGGCTCCACTATCTTTGCACCCCATATACCACACCATACCATCAATTTTTGTATTCCAACAGTCTTGGAGGGATCTATCCACTGTGGGTTAGTGTCAGACCAATAGCGGTGGTTTTGTTTGTTAACTTCACCATTCACAAAAAAGTTTGCCTCATCACACATCTGAAGTCAATTGTCAAGGCTGTGAAGATACGAGATGTGCAGCATCTGAAACAACGGATACTGGAAGCCTGTGCTAGCATTTCTTCTGCAGTGTTGCTATAAGAGTGTCAAGAATGGGAGAAGAGGGTTGCATTGACAATCCATCACAATGGGCAGCACTTTTAACACATTTTATAAGTGATCATAAACTTATAAATAACTCATGAAAGAATAAAGTTATGTTAAAACCAAGCACACCATTGTTTTTATTATGAAATTCTCAATAAGTTTGATGTGTCACATGACCCTCTTCGCATTGAAAAAAATAAAGTTGGATCCAAAATGGCCAACTTCAAAATGGCCGCCATGGTCACCACCTATCTGGAAATGTTTCCCCCTCCCATATACTAATGTGCCATAAACAGGAAGTTGATATCAACAACCATTCCCATTTTACTTAGGTGCATCCATATAAATGGCTCACCCTGTACAAAAATGTAATGCATCTTTATTCCAACTGGGTACATTTTCTTTCATGGACCCGTCAACCTTTGTTCTTTCATGCATCATCATATTGACAGGTAAGTTTTTCCTTGTTTTTCAGTTTTTCACAAATCCAACGTATACAGTGAAAATGCTAATGCTAATGTTGACATTTACATTTGGATATGCTCTAAAATATAAATGTATTTTATTGTGTGATTTCCTGCTACGTTCCTGATCAGCAGTTGTCACACTGGTTCATGGTACTAAAAATTAAAAAAGAAGAAATATAGAAGAAACAGCATATGACCCAAACAGGAATAAAAGCTAATATTGACTAAACAGACATTGGCAACAGTGAGACCATTTTACTGAAAAGGAGATAAAATTAAAAAAAAAACATTAAAAAGCCCATACTAACAAATACCTGGTCAGTATACTAATATACTATAATATGGAGCAGGCCCCCATGGTAAAAAGAGAAAGGAACACGGGTGCAAAAAACAGATGAACACACAAACCTACCATCCATTGGGCGGTGGGGGCAGTTGCTTAGCATTATAGATGTACATGAACAAGGCATGAAATGAAACCCTGGCACTTAAATGCATGCAGACCCATGCCGTCTCTGACCTCTTCGCCAGATTGGGGTGTCTCTTAGGGCCGCTTTACACACACAGATATCTGTGACCAACTTCTGAACAGATCTCTGGTTGCAGTGAAATCATGGACACATTGTTACATTTGTACACAGCCACAAAATGGAGCAATGTGTCCATGATTTCACTGCAACCAGAGATCTGTTCAGAAGTTGGTCACAGATATCTGTGTGTGTAAAGTGGCCCTTAGGCTAGTGTCACACTTGGAGGGTGACCTAAATTTCACGTATCTGGTAAACGTATAGCAAAGCCTGCTGTAACGCATAGGGTAAGCTACTAGTTACTATGGAGCAGCGTTGCTGGGCAGCGATCGACGTTAACGCTATGCGTTACAGCAGGCTTTGCTATGAAACATGGGTCACCCTCTAAGTGTAACCCTAGCCTTAGGGTCCTTTTACATCAGGTTTTTTCACTGAATGTGGCAGATCTGGCAGATTTACCACATCTGCCGGATCTGCCGCCTAACAGCCGACTTGCGGTGCACCTGTGGCAAACCCCATTCATTCTCTACGGGGCGATCTGGCAAATCCGGCAGTTGCGGCCAGGCAAAAAATCACGGTTAGCAGTGTTTTTTTTGCACGACCGCAAGTGCCAAATCGCGACAAAACCGCACTTTCCGCACCTACCGTAAAACCTAATAGAGAATGGATGGGGGCTTGCCGCAGTATTAACCACAAGTTGGCCGTTAGACGGCAGATCAGGCAGATGCAGTAAATCTGCCAGATCTGCGACATTCAGTGAAAAACGCTGATGTGAAAGGACCCTTACTAATACTACCCTGCCTTGAGAAAATCAAGATTTACTACAAAACCAGATTAAGATTTAGTAATAATAATATTTTTGCAGTATATCAGACAAATACCATGATGCCACAACCAAATATTACTAGCATATATAGTAGTGATAATACCCCTATGTTATTATTATCATTATGTATTATTATAGGGCATTTGTTCCGTGGTGCTTTACATGTGAAAAGAGCATACATAATAAAGACAAGTACAATATTCATGAACAACACAGGACACAGACAGACTGGTACAGGAAGAGAGAGCACCCTGTCCCCAATGGCTCCCAGTCTACAAGGGATGGGTTAGGATACAGTAGGTGAGGATAGAGCTGATTGCGCAGCAGTATAGTGGACTGAGGGTTACTGCTGGTTGTAGGCTTGTCCGAAGATATGGGTCTTCAGGTTTTTTTTGTAGGTTTCCTTGATTAAGGAATGTAGGGATCCAAGAAGTATTTTTGAGTTGGAGTAGTCAGGAGGTGGAAAAGGCTTAGATATGGGGCTTGAAGGAGAGAGCAAAGTCAAGGGTTACCCTAGTCAGAGAGCAAGCCAAACTGGGGAGAGTGAGCAGCCATTGACTTTGATGAATAGGTTTGTTGGGGGGATTGAGTGAGCAGGAGGAAAGATGATGAAGTCCATTTTGTCCAAATTTTAAAAATCGAGCTGGGAAAAAGGATGAAATAACAGATAGACATTGTGGGATTCTGGTTAGTAAGGAGGTGATACCAGGTTCAGAGTGGTAGATCTGCGTGTCATCAGCATAGAAATGATACTGAAAGTCATGAGGTTTTATGAGCTGTCCCAGGCCAAATTGTAGATGGAACCTTGGACACCAACAGATAAGGGTCGAGATGACAAGGTGGTGTGATTGTTAGAGACCCTGAAAGTCCAGTTGGTTAGGTATGAAGAAATCCAAGATGGGGCCAAGCTGGTGATGCCAAGAGATGACAGAATCTGGAAGTGAATGGTCCACAGTGTAGAAGGCAGAGGACAGGTCCAGAAGGAGGAGGACAGAGTAGTGTCACTTTGCTTTGGTGGTTAGGAGGTCATTTATGACTTTAGTTATTGCAGTTTCAGTTGAGTGATGCGGTCAGAGGCCAGATTGTAACTGGTTAAAGGGGGAGCAGGTGGAGAGGTGGAAAGACAGTTCAAGATGGATATGCTATTTTAGTAGTTTTGAGGCATAAGGGAGAAATAATATGGGGCAATAGCTAGACACAGAGGATGGGTCAAGGAAGGGACACAGGTATTGAGATGTGATCTGGAGTGTAGAGAGGAGTGTTGATCTTCTGTCATGGTGAAGAAGCTAATTTTGGAGGAAGAGTGCTGAGTAGTTATGAGGAAGGGCTGTGGGACTGTGGGTCAGAGCTTTCTCTGATGTTATGAATCTTCTGCTCAAAGACTGAGGCAAAGTTATCAGCTGAGATGAAAGTAGAGGAAGGTGATGCTGGGGAGAGAGGAAAGAATCGAAAGTGTTGAATAGCTGTTTATGGGTGTGACAGGGAAGATACAATGAGAAGAAGGTATGTTTTGCAGCAGTGAGTGTGGATTTGTAATTGGTGAGGGGCTGTTTGTATGCAATAAAGTGCTTGATGTAATGGGATCCTTTCCATCCCCAGTCAGCAATCTCGAAAGTCCGCCTCAGTTCTTTTGACAGAGTGGCCCGCCTTTTTTTAATTGAAGTCCAACACAGGTATTTATATGTACACACTTGCTTTGTAACTGTGATATTTGTGAATTTTGTCCTGAGGAAAGAAAAAGTATTCTCGGAAACGCGCAGATAATAAAAAACACCTATTCTATAGTACTTGGATTTACATTTTCAATGTGGTAGCGTGGCTTTATCCCATCTTCATCTCATTGGGGTTTTCAGCAATGAGGAGAAGCAGAGAAAGTCAATCAACAAAGCAGAAGGAAGATTAGGGCACCACGGCAAGCCGCTTATTGGGCGGATAAATATCTGGAGCAATCAGCAGTCCATAGGGGGTGCCTGTCTCAAGGCAAACATATGTCAAATCTTTCAATAAAGAGGAGACGGCACTCACCCATGCGATGTTCGATCTTTATTCAGGGAACTTTAGACATTCGGTAGCAGGGAGGAGAGGAGGGGGCCGAGATGATGACGGCACCCTTTCGCGCACAATGCGCTTCCACGGGTGACCCGGATCCAGCCGGACAGACAGCAAACAAGATGGCAAATAGCTGCCATCCGGCCCCATCCGGCACTATAGGGATACAAAAGGGCCAAAATCGGATCCGGGGCTGTCCATTTCACACCGGACAGCCCTGAATGCTAAAAATGGTGGTGTGAAGCCGGCCTAAGGCCACGTGAACACATTGAGTATTTGTTGAGTTTTTACCTCAGTATTTGTAAGCCAAAACCAATAGCAGGTAAAGCTACAGAAGTGGTGACGTGTTTCTCTTAGGGTGCCATCACACCAGGTAACGTCGCCGGAGATGTCGCCGGCGACGGGTGGGAGCGTGCACATTTTTGGCGCCCCACCAGCGTTGCCTGGGGTGTCTAAAAACTCCAGCGGCGATGCCGTAACATGGGAGCCTATGGCTCCCATCGCCTGTGAGATCGCCGTCCCCCGTTTACATGTGTGCACATCGCCGCAGAGTGCTCGCCTGGTTTCAGAGCGCTGCTCACATTAGGCGACGCATCGCCAGGTGTGACGGTACCCTTATACTTTACCTCTGATTGCCTCACTCCTGCTTGTGGCTAAAAATACTGAGGGAAAATAGTGACCAAATACTCAATGTGTGCACGTGTCCTAACAGTTCATTCTTTCCTTCTTAACTATGTGGACTTTTGGATGTGGCTTTGGTTCATTAACCTGCTGTAGGACCAATTTTCTTAAATTTATAGTTAGCTTTTGTGTTTTTTTCTTTCAGAGAACACATTTTTCTCTCAAATGTTCTGATAATTCTCTGTTGTCATTGATCCTGTAAGGCTAGGGTCAGACAAGCGTACACAAAATTGGTCCGATTTTTAATCAAAAAGGCCATACGATTTTTTTCTCACTTGTCATCAGTGTGCTATCCTTGTGCAATCCATATACAATCCGTTTTTGTTTAACTCAGCAGCTATTAAACACTTACAGGACCATATACAGTTTCCTATGCTACAGAATTGAAATATGTCTGTAAAAATCAGATGCTATACTGTGACATCCAATTTTTGTTCTGACAGCCATCGAATTTCAGATTGAAATCGCAGCATGCTGTGATTTTTTTCACACACTGATTCTGTCATTGAAAAAACATTTGAGCATCAGCACTGCCTCATTGAATAACATTGATCTGAGTGCTGTCTAATAAAAAAATCGGAGAACACTCATCTGCTTTATTCAGTGGTATCCCTAAGGGGGCCGTCACACGGAACGATATCTTGCCCGATATCGTTTAAGCGATCTCCTTTTTGATCGCTTAAGCGATATCGGGCAAGATATCGTTGCATGTAATCAAGCGATTTACGATGTTAAATCGCTTGATCGTGACATCGCTGATCTGAGGTTCGGTTCTCAGATCTAGCGATGAACGATGCAACGATCTGCATCATCGTGGTGTATGACACCACGATGATCCATCTCCCAGCGACCGCGCCTATGCTGGGAGATGGTAACTATGGTACACGTCGGGTAACTAAGCGACGCGCGGCCCTAGTTACCCGATGTGTACCATAGTAACGAGCGAGATCGCGGCTCCGCATCGCTGGTGAGTCTGTCTGTGTGACATCTCACCAGCGATGTCAGCGATATTGTAAGCGATTGCGCGTGCACGTGATCGCTTACAATATCGCTAAAGATATCTCACCGTGTGACGGCCGCCTAAGGATGGGTGCACATGACTGTATATTCTCCAACTGAGGAAAATCATCCAATTATGCTAATAACAGACTTATCAGAGTTTGATCAGAGTTGTATCAGAGTGAGATCCATTTTTCTTGGAGGTGGAGAATAAAAAAAAGTTTCTCTATCTTCGCCATTCTGGCAGTTCATGAAAATGACATCTAAGTGCAGTTCAGTTTTTTAAGCACCCATTCATTGGAATTTCCTAGTGCCGTTGGATTTTCGAAGGCAAGTCGTGCATGCTACGAGTGGTCTGAGGAATAAAATTGGACATGTGCACTGCCTCATTGAATAATATTGTCTGACTGTGATACAATTTTTTGTATTGAATTCTTTATTTAAGTTTTGAACATACAGAAAATTAAACTCCAAAAATATACAATAATACAGTTTTACATACAGTCATATGAAAACGTTTGGGCACCCCTCTTAATCTTACTCTTTTTTTTTTTGTTTAAAATTGTTTTTTTGCAACAGCTATTTCAGTGTGATATATGTAATAACTGATGGACACAGTAATATTTCAGGATTGAAATGAGGTTTATTGCACTAACCAAAAATGTGAAATATGCATTAATTCAAAAATTGACAGGTGCAAAAGTATGGGCACCTCAACAGAAAAGTGACATTAATATTTAGTAGATCCACCTTTTGCAAAAATAACAGCCTCTAGTCGCTTCCTGTAGCTGTTAATGAGTTCCTGGATCCTGGATGAAGGTATTTTTGACCATTCCTCTTTACAAAACAATTCCAGTTCAGTTAAGTTTGATGGTCGCCGAGCATGGACAGCCCGCTTCAAAACATCCCACAGATGTTCAATGATATTCAGGTCTGGGGACTGGGATGGCCATTCCAGAACATTGTAATTGTTCCTCTGCATGAATGCCTGAGTAGATTTGGAGCGGTGTTTTGGATCATTGTCTTGCTGAAAGATCCATCCCCGGCGTAACTTCAACTTTGACACTGATTCTTTTACATTATTCTCAAGAATCTGCTGATACTGAGTGGAATCCATGCACCCTCAACTTTAACAAGATTTCCCGTGCCGTTATTGGCCACACAGCCCCGAAAGCATGATGGACCCCCCAAATTTGACAGTGGGTAGCAAGTGTTTTTCTTGGAATGCTGTGTTTTTGTGGCACCATGCATAACGCCTTGTTGTATGACCAAACAACTCAATCTTTGTTTCATCAGTCCACTGGACTTCTTCCAAAATGAACGGGCTTGTCCAAATGTGATTTTGCATACTCAGTGACTCTGTTGTGGCGTGCATGCAGAAACGGCTTGTTTCGCATCACTCTCCCATACAGCTTCTCCTTGTGCAGTGTGCGCTGTATTTTGACCGATGCACAGTGACACCATCTGCAGCAAGATGATCCTGCAGGTCTTTGGAGGTGGTCTGTGGGTTGCTTTTGACTGTTCTCACCATTCTTCTTCTCTGCCTTTCTGATATTTTTGTTGGCCTGCCACTTCTGGCCTTTACAAGAACTGTCCCTGTGGTCTTCATTTCCTTACTATGTTCCTCACAGTGGAAACTGACAGGTTAAATCTCTGAGACAACTTTTTGTATCCTTCCCCTGAACAACTATGTTGAACAATATTTTTTTTCAGATCATTTGAGAGCTGTTTTGAGGAGCCCATGATGACACTCCTCAGAGAAGATGCAACTAGGAGAACAACTTGCAATGGACACCTGAAATAGCTTTTCTCATGATTGGATACACCGGGCTATGAAGTACAAAGCTCAATGAGGTTACCAAACCAATTTAGTGCTTCAGTAAGTCGTAAAAAATAGTTAGGAGTATTCAAATCATGAAAATCAGAAGGGTGCCCATACTTTGGCACCTGTCAAATTTTGAAATAATGCATATTTCACATTTTTGGTTAGTACAATAAACCTAATTTCAATCCTGAAATATTACTGTGTCCATCAGTTATTACATATATCACACTGAAATAGCTGTTGCAAAAAAACAATTTTAAACAAAAAAAAGAGTAAGATTAAGAGGAGTGCCCAAACTTTTTCATATGACTGTATGTATGTATGCAATTATACATATGACCATAAAATTGTAAACATGAATACAATAAACAAAAGACCTAGAACACAGTTGTATCATCATGATAACTTAGTTGTCTCAGTTTAATCGGCAGAGATTCTTCAGTTGCATATTAAATTGAGGTTGGTAGGTGAACATAAGATAAATTTTATTTCTTTTGGGAAGATCAGAACCCGAACCCAGACAGATTGCATCGGAAAAACTCAACATGTCATATCTACCCAAAGTAGTCTGAACTTCAGGGGACTCCGACCACCGTGGCATTCATCAGACCCAAAGAATTAAAATCCCTCCGGATAAACCAAACCAAGGCGACCATATCCTGGTGAATTTGTCATGAGAGTAAGGGTACCGTTCCACGACGCAACATTGCATGCAATTTCACTGGCAATTTTGCTGGTTGCAGTGAAATCATGGACACATTGTTCTATTTTGTTGCCGTGAACAAATAGAACAATGTGTCCCAGATTTCACTGCAACCAGCAAATTGCCAGTGAAATTGCATGCAATATTGCATCATGTAACGGTACGCTAATGGGGATGTCACACGCGTCAATATCGCGTGCAATATCACTGCTGCACATGACGTTGCAGCGATAATGACGTGTGTGACAGGGCGCATCAACCAGTGATAAATCGCTGGTTGATGGTCGCCAGGTTTTAGAACCTGCTCTAAAACCTGGCGATGGTTGCCCGGTGGACACGCAGCATCGCTGCGTGTGACACCAGGAGATGAGCGAGAAGCCAGCTCCCACTGCCTTTCAGCAAGTGCTGGGAGCTGGTATCCATGGTAAACTGCAGGTATCTAGGCAGCGCGCGCTGCCTAGATACCCGATGTATACCTTGTCTACCAGCCTCCTCCGCTCACCGGCTGGTATCAAAGGTACACAGCCTAGATACCCGCAGTTTACCTTGGAGACCAGCCTGCTCCCACTTACCGCAGCCTGGCAGCGGGAGCAAGACATTGTGGAAACGATATTTAAATCATTTCCACGATGTCGCTGGTCCACTGATCGCTGGTGAGTCTGCCTGTGTGACAGCTCCCAGCGATCAGCCTTCAATGTCGCCAGCGATCAGATCGCTGACGACATTGACACGTGTGATGGCCCCATAAAACTCGCAGCTTGAACGTTCCTCCAATCTACAAATTTCTTTTATTTTAGCTATCCATTCCTCCAAAGTCGGAGGAGTTTGTTGTTTCCATTTATGGGCAATTAAAAGCTTTGCTGCTCCCAGCATTAAAGGCGCCAGGCCATGTTTTTTGGGTTTGATATTGAATGTAGGGAGGAACAAGAGTACTTCCGCAGCTGTGAGATCCGACTCCACCACTCCCAGAGATCTCATGGTAGTAATAACATCAGACCAAAATTGTTTAATATTTCTGCATGACCAGAAAATATGTGTTAAGGTACCCTTCGACATCTCCAACATAAGGGGGATTCAATTACTTCCAGATGAAAAAGCTTCTCTGGGGAATAGTACCATCTTGAAAATAATTTATATACAGCTTCCTGAAGCAGGATGCATCCTGAGAAACCATGTGATGTAGAACATAACATTTCCTTGTCTGACAATGTCAAGGAGATGCCAAATTTCACCTCCCATGACTGTGAAAATATAGGCAATTTAGTAGATCTAGAGTTTATAACTTTAGTATAGATATTGAAATAATTTCGGACAGAGTGGTGCACCTTTGCTAGGATTCCAACCAAAGCCACTATGTTAGGAGGTGTAGTCACTTGCTTAATCTGTGTCATAAAGTATGACACGTGCAACTGTTGAAGATGGGTAATTAGTTGTTTCTACCTCACGGTACTTTCCTAGCCACACGGTACTTTCCCCTGTAGTAAATGAGAAATCGATTTGTTAGGAAGGGAAGACTAAAGGTCATAGGAGTCTGTGAAGTCTGGTCTAAGGGTGCTTTCCACATCGCGTTATTTTTCCTGTCTGTGGGATCCTACTTTTTGCAGAACCCCACGGACAGGAAAGGATAGCATCGGTGGTGAGCCTCCTGGTGCTATATCTGTGTCCGGGTCCGTGATTTTCACAGATCCGGACACAGAAAGAGCTGTGTGGGGCACTTTCACTTCCGCAATGTATGTCTATACATTGTGGAAATGAAATTAAGTAAAAACAAGGGGTTAAAAATAAAAAACTCTATTCTCACTTTCCAGCATTTCCCCAACACCTCCAGCAAGCTCCAGATAACTACAGAACCTGCCGTTACGTCACAACCCAATAGCGTCATCAGTCACATGACCGCAGTTATCGCGGTCGGGTTGTGACATAATGCTAGGTCCTATAGTTATCCGGAGCTTGCTAAAGGCGTCGGGGATCACTGGAAGGTGAGAATAGAGTTTTTTTGTATTTTTAACCCCTTGCTTTTACTTAATTTCTCTTCCGCAATGTATGGATATACATTGCAGAATTGAAATTATAGGGGAACAGAGCAGTTTTAGTGTACTGAGCATGTTCAGTATACCAAAATCGGGTCCAAGAAATGATCCTGTGTTTTCTCGGACCCGTGCTCCATAGGCCCCATGTTAAAGGCCGCGGATCGGGTCGAATCCAATTCGGTCTGATTTGGTCCGTTGTGCCCAAAATCGGAGCAGTCTCTGATTTTGGGCACAGCAAAAAATCGGGCACAATTGGATCCGACAAATGTCGATGGCAATTAGGCCAAATCCGATTCCGATCCGTACCCATAGGATAACATAGGGGCCAAATTGGATCCAAGGCTGTCCATTTTACAATGAACAGCCACAGATCCTCAAAAATCTCATTGTGAAAGCCCCCTAAGTATGTATGGGATAAGTTCCTTTGGGATCTCATCTAAAAATAACATTCAGGTAGTTCATTTGATATCAGTAGGCGTCTGATTGTTAAAGTTGTTGATAAAATATTACCAAGCCTATCTTCCAATAAGGGGCATCTTGTCCATATCATTTTCTTCCCTCTGCACCTAGAAGCTGCATTTCAATGTGAGTACTTTTATCTTGGTCCGCTAATTCGGTGAGATTTAACCATCTAGCCAAATGGATAGCTTGGTAGTATGAGGTCGATCGGGTAAGCCTAATCCTCCTGCATGTTTCAGGAGTATTAAAGTTTTGAAAGAAAGCTGGGCTTTTTTATACCTCCAGACAAATTTAGCCATGAGTTGGAGGGAGTGAAAAAAGGATTTTGGGAAGTGAAATCAGGACCATATTTATTACAAAAAAGATTTTAGGGAAGACTTATGAATTTACCATATTGACTCTGCCTAGCCAAGACAGAAAAGGAAGGTCGTGGGATTTTAACAGAGTCTTAATTTTTTCTAGAAGGATGAGAAAATGTTGTTGAAAGAGCATGGAGGTCGTCTGTTATGTATATCCCTAAGTATTTAAATTTTCTCCGTCAGCCATTTAAATGGAGTAAAGGCTTTGAGTGCCCTAATATCCTCCACGGCGACTGAAATATTGAGAGCTTTGGATTTATCAAGATTTATCTTGAAGTTGGAAATCTCCCCAAATAAGGAGAAAAGTTAAAGAATCTTTGGAAAGGCGGTTCTCGGGTTGGAGATCATCAATAGAAGGTCAATCGCAAAAGCAGCAGCCTTCAATTCCAGTTGATTAACTGCAATTCCTTTAATTTCCGTAGTTTTCCGAACTGCTTGTGTGAAAGTCTCCATCACCAACAAAAACAAGGATGGGGAGAGAGGGCAACCCTATCTGGTACCGTTGCAAATCTTAAAAGGTTCTGATAGGATCCCATTCACCCTGGTCCGTAGGATGTGCATACAGCGATAGTATTGCTTCAGTGAATGGGGGAGGAAGGCAAACCTCTGTAAAACACAGGTCATATAGTGCCAACTAAATAGGTCAAAAGCCTTTTCGGCATCCGTGGAAAGGATAACAAGGGCCTGAGCGTCTGCTTTACATATGAGATGATTGCAGGACTCTGGTGGAATTCTTTACCATGCCTACCCCACACAAAACCAGCCTGGTCAGGGTGAACTAGCTCAGCCAGTACCAAATATATTCTAGTTGCCAACACTTTTGCCCATAGTTTTACATCTGCATTAAGCAGGAAATTGGACAGTAATTAATACAAAGGGCGCTGTCTCTCCCCTCTTTGGGAATAATAGCGATGTACACCTCCAATGATTGTGGAGGGGGGTAGAGTCCAAGAGAAATTAATTAAACAATTCCACTAGATGGGAGACAAAAACATCCACAAATTTTAATAGTAAATAATTGGGAAACCGTCTGGGCCTGCGGTGCTACTGTTGGGAACCACAGTCAGCGCCTCCTTCACTTCCTGAGCGGCTATTTTATTCATTAGGATCATTGGTCCCAGAGTAGAAATCTCCGGTAATGACAGCAAAGCTAAGAAATCGTGTTATGTTGGGATGCAGTAGAGGGAATTACGGAAAGCATCAGCTATCTCCGCAGACTTCTACTATTCTATCTCCCGAATCCGTACGGATCTGTCAGATGAAATATTTTTCTCTTTGATTCTTAACATTCTAGAGGTAAACTTACTCCCTCTGTTTCCGTGCATATATATTTTCTGCATGCAACGCGTATATAATTTAGCTGAATTCAAATTAAGTAGATCCTTAAGTCCACCACATAATTTTGTCAGATCTTCGCGGACAGAGACTTCTCTCTTCCTCTTATGCAACCGTTTCGTAGCACTAATTTGATGTAGAAGAGATGACATTTCCTTATCTATTTTTGGTTTGACATCCGACCCCAGTGCTATCAACTCCCCCTCTGAGAACTGCCTTGTGGGCTTCCCAAATAATAGGAGTAATCTTCCCATCAATGATATTCTCTCTGACGTATCTGGTTAGAGAGAAAGTCAACAGGGATATTTTATCAGTGTTGTCCAATAATGACTCATTCAGCCACCATGTTGGTAGTGGGCGGGGGTGGAAGGTGACTCGCAATTTCATGAAGATCGGGGCATTGTCTAATATTGTGATAGAGCATATGGAAGTGTCCAAGATCAATTGGATAGTGGCATTTTTATTAACAGATAATCTAATTTGTGATACGAATTTTGTGGAAGGGAATAGAAGGTGTAGTCTTTCATAGTGGGGTGGGTTAGTCTCCAGGGATCGATCAGGTTAAGAATGTAATTTACCTAGTAGGACTGTATGTCTTTTTCTGATATAGAGGATCTCCCAGAAGATGCGTCCAGACTTGGATGTAGTGTTAAATTAAAATCCCCTCCCAGGATCAACAGTCCTTCCATGAACAGGGCAAGGGTGTCCAGAGTTGAGGATAATCATTTCACCTGTCCCTAGTTCGGGGCATAAAGATTTGCGAATGTTATCAGAGTGCTGGCTATGAAGCCTTTTAGAAGACATATCTACCCTCCGAGTCTATGAGGCAATCCCTCAGGGTAAAGGGTAGCCCCTTCTTTAGGGCTATACTAACCCCTCTAGAAGCTGATGGGGAACAACTATTAAACCAAATCGTATATGAAGAAAAGGAGGTGTTGGGAGCCCTACCCATCTTAAAACGTGTTTCTTAAAAGAAGAGTACCTGGGAGTGGGATTTCTGCATTAAAGAAAGAGTTTGGCTGCGCTTGGCTGGGCTATTCATACTTTTCCCATTAAGAGATGCCACAGTGATCGAGTCTTCCCAAATGTGCTTAGCCATAGTCACGTATACCACCAGTGATCTCCGCCATGGGTGTACACCTGTAACAAAATCGCAACAGTAACAATACCAAACTATTAACATAAATAGTATCTTCCGCGGGGGGGGGGGGGGGGGGTTGTAGGGACCCAATTATCGAAGTTGAGCCATAAGTAATCCAAGTGATGATCAAAAACTACTAGTTAGAATAACCAGGATTATTAAAGGAACACAATCTGAGGTATAGCATATTCCCAAGATGGAAAGGGGAAGCTGGATCGGTGGCTCATATCCTCCACCCAGCCCCACCCTCCCCGCCCCCATCCAAGGAAAATTTAAGGGCAATAAAAGAAGGATTTTCAGAAAGTGAGAGGGAAGAGAAGAAGAGATAGGGGAATTGGGAGGGGCAGGGGGGAGAGGAGGGGGGGTCAGACATGGTGCATCAGTGCAGGTTAGGATAATGAGGTTACTAATTGCGACTGTTCACTACTCCACCCTATTCACCCGCTTCTTCTTCTCTAAGAGGGGTGAGGAGAGGGATGGGAGAGGCAACGGGTAGTGGTTAATCAGTCATTAAGCATTTGTAATTAACCTAGTAACAAAAGACCATACTGCCTTATAAAACAGTAATGTGGGCCCGGATCTGCCTTTACAAGGCCCAAGCATGATTACTCAAGTAGGGAGGATTTTAACCGAGTGTTTCCTTGATTTCGGCAAAGCAGATCTCTTTTTGACAGACCACTCTTCTGGCTTCTTTAGCCATGGAATTTCATTCCCAGGTCAAGGGGCATCCACGAAGGGATAGGTATAGGATCCATTTGTAGTGGCTCCCAAGATTTTTCCAGATCTTAAGGGGTGCGGATGTTAATTTGGTGACCGTCTTTAGTGATCCCAACACCGAAGGGAAAAAGCCACTTAAATCTCATACCCTTAGCCACCACATCATCTGTGAGTGGCTTTAGCAGCCTCTTTGTTGCTAGAGTGGTCGGAGATACGTCTTGAAAAATTTGGAAGTTAGAACCTCTGTATGTCAAAGGCGATTTTCCTCTGGCCCCCGCCAGGATAGCCGCCGTGTCCAAATAATTGAGAAGACCATGAATTATGTCCCTTGGCTGCTCATTTGGTTTGGGTTTCGGCCTGAGAGCTCTATGGACCCTCTTAATAATAATAGTATCAAATTGGTCGGTACCCAGTACTGCGGAGAAGATCTCTTTAGAGACCTTATTAAGAGATCCTGGTGCAAAAGATTCACATTTTTTCTCTGGCTCCTATTTTCCTGGTCTTCCATGGCCAGGGAAACATGGTGTTGAGGTGTTGTTAGTGGATAAGAACATGATCGCCTAGGGTATTGGAGGCTTCAATCAAATCAGTTTGGGTGTTCTCTAAGGTCTCCACCCTGTGCCCATATGTGTTATGACAGACCTAAGTTCCGCTATCTCTCTCGTCAGAGGTTTCATAGAACAGCCACTTTACCAATAAAGGATAATGTTAGGAGGTAACGAATTATAATATATATCAGAACCAGGTGAAACCAACTTATTCTCATTAAAATATGTCTTTTTATTAATATCAAAAAGTTAAAAATAAGAAACCTACAAATTAGACAAACATATACACACATTTACAAAAAATGGGAAACCATACATGTATTGGTATATACATACATGCAAGTGAAAAATATAGTAGGAAGGTCAGACTCTTTTTACCCACAAGATGCAGGGTAGTAATCCATTGGGGATAAAATCCTCAAAATATATCCCATATATATGTTCTGGTGTCATCAGGAGAGTATATCACCAGAAAAGACAATTATATGAGGGAAAAGAGAAAACATTCCAAAACCTGGTATAGCAATCATACAAGATTCTGAATAACCATGGGTTGGTGACCTTCCATTAGGTTTCTGGATTCCCAGGCTTATATAATGGAACCACCAAACGCTTGACGCTTTTTCCCTTCTCATGTGTTAGAAGGCTCATCAGAAGTCTTTTGGGGTATACATTTATTAGGTTTCTTATTTTTAACTTTTTGATATTAATAAAAAACATATTTTAATGAGAATAAGTTGGTTTCACCTGGTTCTGATATTCATAGAACAGCCAGCAGCTTTTTCATGTGGGATCTAGAGATAGGAGCTGATTCCTCCGCATCAGACTCAGTCTTGGTCATGTCCATGCTAGGGCTCCATTGTGCCAAGTTTGTACAATTAATAGATAGGTAGGTTGCCACATTGTTGCGCCTTTGATTTATCTTGGCTACAGGGTGCACACTCCATTTTCTATACCATCCAATGGCCATAGACAAAAAAACACAATATCTGCACTTTGAGCAGGATGCAGTAACGGATCGCCTACCTTGAGTATTAGACACAAGCCCAGGTGGCAAGTCGCTGATAAAATCACCTCAACCAAAACCCACGATAATTGTGATGAGGACGGGCGACTTGCCATGCACACTAAGGGCCTGCATAGGGCACCATTCACACTGATACATATGGTGCAGAGTTTCTGAAAGCTACCCAAAAGCTCTGCTGCCTGAGCAATGGGCCGCACAGTACAATGTTTCTGCACCACTAGATGAATGGTGCCTCCTGGGGCCCAACTACATCCTGAAATGAATAAAAAAGTGCAGAAAAGATTTTTGTATGATGAACAAAAAACTTTTACAAATGGGATATTGGTTCATGTGTTGGCCAAGACACTTAAGCTCATGATCACGTCACGGATTCCCATGCTCATGAGTCCTATCAAAATTATACAAAAACTACTAGAAAAAGCAGCATCAAAAAACTTACCATCAATGCCATCAATTTTTTGATGCTGCTTTTTCTAGTACCGTATTTTGCGGCGATATAAGACGACTTTTTAACCCTACAAAATCTCCTCCCAAGTCGGGGGTCGTCTTATACGCCAGGTACAGGGCGCCTTGCTGAGGAAAAAAATGCCGGCATCGGCCCGCTGTGCATAATATAAGGGCCCCCCGACCCCTCAAATGATCTGTGGCAGGTGGCAGGCAAGAAAAAAAAATTATACTCACCTGCCTCTGGGTCCAGGTCCTCCGGAGCTTCCCGCCTCCACCGCCACCACTGCCGCCGTGTACATAGCCACCGGGCGCCATAGATGTACGATAATAAGCCATCAGCCAATCAGGCGGCTGCTGGTGTCTGATTGGCCGAGGCATTGCCGTACATCTCCTGTACGGAGGTAACTGCGCCGCTCAGTGTGTATGTCACGGTAATGCCAGGGCCAATCAGACGCCAGCAGCCGCCTGATTGGCTGATGGCTTTTATCATACATCTACGGTGCCCGGCTACGTACAGCGGCGGTGGCGGTGGCAGCGGTAAGCTCCGGCAGGGTCCGGTGGCACCGCACCGCAGTGCAGTGCAGTGGCACTGTATATTATGTGTGTCTGACTGTGTGTGTGAGTCTTACTTTGTGTGTCTGTGTCTGACTGTGTGTGTCTGTGTCTTACTCTGTGTGTGTCTGTGTTTTACTGTGTATGTGTCTTGTCTGTGTGTTGGTGTGTATGACTGTAGAGGAATATTGGGGGTTGATGAAGGCTGTACTCCCCTGCCACCACTGTAATACTATAATATATGGAGGACTACCTGGGTGCATTGTACTATATGGAGCACTTATGGGGTGCATTATATTATCTTGAGGACTATGGCATGCATTACACTATATGGAGGACTACGGGGGTGCATTACACTATATGGAGGACTACAGGGGTGCATTACACTATATGGAGGACTATGGGGTGCATTATATTATCTAGAGGACTATGGCGTGCATTACACTATATGGAGAACTATGGGGTGCATTATATTATCTTGAGGACTATGGCGTGCATTATAATATATGGAGGACTACGGGGGTGCATTATACTGTATGGAGCACTATGAGGTGCATTATATTATCTAGAGGACTATGGCGTGCATTATACTATATGGAGGACTATGGGGAGTGCATTATAAATATGGAGGACTATGGGGGTGCATTATACTATATGGAGGGATATGATGATGCATTATAATTTATGGAGACAATTATACTATATGGAAGCCATTATAATACTTAGAGGGCTCTGTGGGAGCATGATAATACTTGAAGGGGTATGAGGGAGCCTCTATACTTTATGCAGGGCTATTTTAGGGCTGTGTGGTGGCCATAATACAGTGTGAAGAGATGTAGGGGTCATTATTCAATATGTGGGTCCATTATACTGTGTGGGGTCATAGTGGGAATCATACTGTAGAAGAGGGTTAGTCTTATACGGCGAGTATATTCCAAATTCTGTATTTTAACTGGAAAAGTTGGGGTCGTCTTATACACCCAGTCGTCTTATACGCGGAAAATACGGTAGTTTTTGCCTCCATTTTCTTCTTTAGAAATCTGGCCAGCTCACCCTTAGGTGTGGGAGTCTGGCTAGAAGTAGTGTTTCTTGTGATGCTTTTCGCCCGTTCTTTACCTGTTCTGACCATTATGGGTGCTTCTAATAACGGGCGAAGGATGATCACCACTTGGGGCATGTAAAAAGGGGGTTTAAAGTATCATCGTTCTTGAATAACAGCATTTTAAGGTGAATAGACGAACCGCATAGGTAGAGGCAGTTATTGATGATATAAATCGTTGATGTGAAAAAAGATTTGCCCAGCAGGGGGCACCTTCACTTTGTATGTTATGGAACACAGCAGTGGTAATGGTTTGGGTTTAGAGTGAGTAATTTTTAGCAATTGTTGAGTTTTAAAGGGGTCTTTCTCAAAAAACTAATGCCCCAGGGCCTAAAAAAAAGCTATTAGTTGTTGTACAGCTCTCTGCACCAAAGTATGCTAGAGTCAGATAGTGCCCGATATCTCCGTGCACCCCAAAAAGAGAAATTATTGGGCAAGAGTGTAGGAGGGCAGAGAAAAAAAGAAAGATCACTGCTTTCCTGGGTCATATATTGTAGGTTAGTTACTTTGGGTCAGAATTATTGGGTTTTTTTGGGGAGTTCCTGTGCCCCCTGTCACCCTA
>JARQOC010000003.1:286363025-286572109 GCA_033576535.1 Allobates femoralis | reverse complement strand
CACTGCTCCAGCCTTTTCAGAGTCTCCCCAGTCAAACTCTGATGAGTGTGTCGGAGCCCTAGGATGCAATATAGTGGTTATTGTGCAGACAAGGTATAGGCATGAACAAAACCTGAGAGAAAAAGATAATATGTGCATGTAACCTATATTAAGTAAATAGGTAACTACTATTAGTATATGTAAATAACATAGGGTACTAGGTTAACACTATTTGACCAAAAAGCTTAAAAGCCATTCAATTGCGATAGGGTGTGCCCATCGAGACAGTCCTCCAAAATTAAAACCTTATTTTGCAACAGTGACAACATCATGAATCCTCCACCATGCTTCACTGTAAGTTGGGTGTACTTTCCTATAAATATAATGTTGTTATTCATGGCAAAATGCTGTACTTTTGCTTAATCTATTCATAGATCACTTTCACAAATGAATTGTAGTTTGTCTATACTTTTCTATATGTGACTTGAATAATACTGATTATCTCGTGGCAAAGTCACATGTTTTCGAACACAATGCTATTATTTTGAACATAACTGTAGCTGTCAGTGCACAGACGAGATACAGGCACAATGCTGAGAAATTCATTGCAAGTAGCTTTGCTGACTGCAGAACTGCCCAGTCAATAACAACATGCAATCACGTGAATTAATTGGTACAGGGGATTTGTTTCAAATGTCTTGATAATGTAAGTGAACACTGACACCAAACCTCAGCAAGAAACAGTTAATGTGCACAGCTTGGGACATATTATCATTTTGTTTTAATAAAAGTCACTGTTCCTCTAACCTACATATCATAAAGTTTAGTGCCATAATCCAAGGACACATCATTATTGTAATGTGATTTGACATTAAGCTGTTCAAGAATTTTCTAATCAGCGTTTTTAAAGTCTCATATTTTATGGGATTTTTGGGAGTCCCCTGCTGAGTACAACAATAACATTATTATTGTAGCGTGTTAGTAACACATTAGCTAGAGTCATTTGAAACATACATGAAATATCAATTCTTATTTACTAAACATGATTTCATTGCTACATTATTTGACATTCAGAGGTTGTTCCAAGGACAGTTATGACACGTCTCTGGGAAGGTAGAGCTAAATGTTCTATGTGCAGAGATACAATAGAAAAACTATTATCATGGTCACTTAGGATCAGGGCTGAGCTGGGGCTAATATACAGCTCTGGTATATTTAAAGTGAACCAATCACCTGGATCTACCCCCTGACCTATAACTAGCTGTCCCTACACCTTCCTAGCTGCTTCCTAACCATCCTTCTCTGCTGTAAATCCGCCCTGTAAAAAATGAAGAAAAATGACTTTGAACTTACTGGGTGTCGCTTTCTCTGAAGACTGGAAAGGCGGCTTCAGATTCCTTTCTCACCTCCTCGCTGTTTCACTGCACGCCATGCTGGGCTGCATTATTCTTTCTTCCTCTCCTCCTGAATTTGGAATCTCCCGCCCTCTTTTCCTTCTATGATGCACCGGCCGGTATGTCACATCCGGCCCGGTGCATTATGGGCCCGATCACGTGATTGGCCCTGGTGCATTATAAGCTGGATCACGTGATCGGCCCGGCTTCAATATGCGCATTGCGCATGCGCAGAGCCGGGCCGATCAAGTGATTCAGCCCATAATGCACCAGGGCTGATCACGTGATCATGCCCATAATGCACTGGGGTGAATCACGTGATCGGGCCCATAATGCACCGGGCCGGATGTGACATACTGGCCGGTGCACAGGGGCGGGCTGGCCCAGGTGGCAGGGGGGAAAGTGCCCCCCAGGAGGGTAATATTGGCCTCTTCCAGGGCCGCCCCCATACTGAAATGGGCTGGTCCGCCTCTGCTTTGCGTCCGCAGCCGCCGCCATTCTCACAGCAGCCGACGCACATGGAAGTGTGGTAAGTGGGCTGCTAATTGTAATCTAAAGCGCTGCTCAAACTCTGCTACAAGGTCCCCCCCCCTGGTCCTCAAACTCTGCTAGCACCCCCCAGCCCTTACCTCGGGCTGGCAGGACATGTCTGCCTCCCGGTGTTTGAAGCAGCAGCCCGCTCCTGCCGGTGCATCATAGAAGGAAAAGAGGGCGGGAGATTCCAAATACAGGAGGAGAGGAAGAAATAATAATGCCACCCAGTGGGGCGTGCAGTGCAGCACAGAGGAGGGGAGAAAGGAGCATGGAGCCACCTTTCCAGTCTCCAGAGAGAGCGACACCCAGTAAGTTCAAAGTAATTTTTCTTCATTTTTACAGGACAGATTTACAGCAAAGAGGGATGGTTAGGAAGCAGCTAGGAAGGTGTAGAGACAGCTAGTGATAGGTCAGAGGTTTACATCCAGGTGACAGGTTCCCTTTAAAACAAACAGGCCCATGTTTTGCTCTCAGACACCTGCTTACCTAAATAGTGGCTATTAGACCAGGTTCACACCACCGGATTTTCCGTCATAGTGCTATCCCTGAAAAAAAAAAAAACAGTATTCCGACCAATATTATTCAATGAGACAAAGCAGATAACCATTGTTTTTACTATTACAATCTGTGTGAAAAAGGTGGCAGAATGCTCGACTTTCATCCAGAAATCAGGAGTCCTGATGCCTGAAGGACCTGCCGTGATGTCACAAGCCGGCAGCGTCATCGGATCACATGACCCAATGACGCTGCTGGCTTGTGACATCACGGCAGGTCCTACAGGCATCAGGACGGAGGTGCTGGAGGCAACGGTAGATTGCCGGACAGGTGAGCATAGAGATTTTTTTTTATTTTTAACCCTGTCTTTTACTTAATTTCACTTCCACAATGTATGTATATACATTGTGGAAGTGAAAGTGCCCCGCACAGCTCATTCATTAGTGTTCGACAGTGTTCGACGAACATTCGACGAACACACCCGCCAATTCGACAAATCGAATCGAACACTAGGGTGGTGGCTCATCTCTACTGCTTAAATGGAACATCCAGGGAATCCTATGGGCCCCAAGCCCAACCAGTATGGTGCTGGACTCTATAAAAATTCTCTATAAACATACACTGTATGTTTTTTACTGTGTAAAAGTGGGGAAAAAGTAGAAAGGATGTTGAACAAATAATCAGCCAAAGATGTCTATGTATTACATTTGCATATGCAAGTTATGGATAAACGTAGTACTGACATCTGCGCTGAAAGGGTAAGAAAAAGAAATATAACGATTCTAGTCTTAGAAAAAATTACCTATGAGTCACTGGATTTATCTGTATAGTCTGTAGAGTCCTGGTGTAAACTGGTATAGAACAGTAATGAGGCAGATTGTTCCCTGTTACCACCCCCACACAGTGTCCAGGGTCGAGAATGACCACAAACACTGGTCTCTGTCTTTTGTGAGTAGGCCATGACAAATACAGTTGAACACTGACATGCAGTTGAGGTTCTGGAGCTGTAAGTGCATGGATTGTTTAGATGCAAAACTTGAATGCTGTTAGAAAAGGGTTCTGAGTCTTTTGTGGCTTAGAACAGAAGGTTAGATATAACAATTTAAATTTCAGATCCTTACAATGCAAGATAATATAAACCATACATTTTCACCAGCAGATGGTGCTGGAACTCAACAAATGAGAAATACCTGAGAACCGCATGAAATATAAAATAGATTTAAATGAAGGTGCATATCTAAAAAGCTCTAATAACTATAGAGGGGTAGCTAGGGAGTGAGCTTTAAAGTGCAGGGCTACTCACGGTCCAGGGGTACTTAAAGGGACAGACACAGTCTGGAGCGAGTCACTACACCACCATAAGATCACTGTATAGTGGTAATTTTGGTCTCAGTACAGTCCTTTGGTAATGATGAGCATATATGTATTATTCTTTCACTATGTGGTTGTGGTTGTAATAAGTAGGAGAGCTTAATATATAGGCAGGGTTTACTGCTTTACAGTCCCTCTATAGTTATGCCACTGCTGCACCCTAAAACCAAAAGTCCTTTTCAGGGTTAAATAATGTCCTTTAATTCTAGTAAAGCTGCTGTTACCTACATTCAGGATAGCTGGTGGAGCAAAGATAGTTTTGGATTAGAATCAAGTTGGATGGTGTGCTGTGATCTGTGCTACCACGTCAAATGGAGACCAAGGAATAATAAAAGCTGTGTTTATTTAATGCGCTACGTGTTTTTTTCGCAGCCGCAACTGCCTCAAGTTGCAGATCACGGCAATACCACACTTGTTGCACTTGCCGCAAGCCCCATAGACAATGCATCGGGCTTGCCGCAATTGTACCGCAAGTATGGCCGTTAGGCAGCAAATGCGGTTTTCTCTCCAGATCTGCCGCATCCGGACAGAAACGCTAGTGTAAAAGGGGCCTTAACTACATATATCAATTGTGTGTGCATATTAACTAGAATAGTGATAACGGGTGCAAAAAGAACTAATGATTTGTAGTTTTCCTATGATATAGACATATGGTAGTTCACCTGACAACTGAAAAAGAACATCCCTTTTGTGTTTTTAGAACCAGGATCAAACAACCTCTGGATCAGAGACTGGCTGGCCCAGGGGGCAGGGAGGCAGATGCCTCCCAGGCCAGTGGTCAAGCAGCAGTTTTGGGGCCACCTGGCCATCTGCCATGTTGGTCTGGGAGGCCACTCTGCCCCTGAAGCTCACTGCTCATGGGCCACTGCTGTGTGCTTGCCCCCCAGGCCGAAATTTCCCAGCCAAACCCTGCTCTGGACCAAGAAAAAAAGTAGGAAATGAATTGGAGTGTGTTCACCTAATTGATACAGCAATCAAATGATGAATATAATAAAGATTATTATATTATTTATTACAAAATGGGTGGATAAAATTTCTGTGTGTGCAATGAAAAAAAATATCACGGGCCAAAAGGTTGTGAGGAGATAGAGCAAAAGTGTAACACAAATGGATATATTGCATAGAAAAGTACTTTTCATCTCGAAAATTATCATATCAAATTGAAAGGAGGTGTAATGCAGAATAAAAAAATGCAGCACAAATTCACATACATAAAAATCATATGTATAATTACCGTAAAATATAGAGTACTTTTGATTAAAATTGCTTATTAAGTAAAATATATCTATTTATATTCTTTAATAAAATAATTAAAATAATTCCATCAATATTTACAAAGTAATAATATTATATCAAAAAAAGGACTATGGGGAATGAAGCAAAACTCTAATAAAAAATATAAAAAGAGAGAAGATATTAAATGATGAAAATGAAGTTGTCCTATATAATCAATGTATCAAAATTTTTTTTTATTATTTTAACTAGTATGTGCTTGTAAGTCTAACTGTATATTCAGTTTGGCTTCTTTCCTCACCATGAACATTTAAATCGATTGTGCCAGATCCATTAGTTAAGCCGGTTTAACTCACTAACTACCATTCGGAGCATGATGTGAGGAGATATAGAATGACTGAAGAAAAATCAGAGATGAAATGAGTGAGAAGAGAAGGTAACTATACTAGTAGGATCAAATTGGCATAGTAAAGAAAAAAGTTCTAATGGATCCAGAAGAAGGGAATCAGAATGATTATCATTCTCATAGACAAAGGAGGCAAAATGGCCCAAAGATCCTTTGTCAATAGATGGACATGTTAATTTCTCTCGGTAATATGTAAAATGTACAACCCAGACTCAAAAAAGAGGGAGGGGGGGAAGGAGAGGACGCAAAAAGAATCGGAGAGGCCGCACTCATAGATCAGCCAGTATTGTTCAGAGTTCAAGTCAGTACTGCTTTTCATGCACGAGTTCACTTCGTAAGGGCCCATGTTGGGTATAATACATTGCTTAATGGTGATATAACTTTACAGTCTAATCTATTACAGGAGGGAACTCCATAGCAAGGAACATAAAAACACAGATACTGTAATAAGATTATTAGATCATCTCAGTTACCAAATAAAGTCCCTTTGGCTTTAAAGTGTCTAACTTGTACATCCAGTATTCTCTCTTCTTTTGAGAGTATCAATTTTACTGGTTAAATTTATCAGGAATATGGTCAATAGGATTCTTAATAATCTATAATCATTATTATGGGCCTTATTGAAATGGCAAGAGTTTCCATGCTGGGGAAAACTATTCTTAATATTTGACCTGTGTTTGTTGAGTCTTAAATGCAAAGGTTGTATAGTCTGCCCTACATATTGGAGCTTAAAGGGGCACTTAAGGAGATAAATCACAAAGCTTGACATACAATCCATATTATGTTTAATTAGAAACTTCTCTTTTGTTATGGTACATAGAAAAGTGCTGCTGGTCTGGGTCGATCTACAGCAAAGACATTTTGCTCTATAGCACTTGGACAATCTATTGCATGAGTACTCATTAGAAATGGGCAAATTAGTCTTATTCCTAAGCCGACTCGAGGCTATGACATTCCTGATACTTGGGGCTCTGCGAAACATTATGGCTGGATTGTTTGGCAATACTTGGCTAAGTATCATGTCACCGAGCAAAATGTGCCAATGATCAGAGATGACTTTCTTGATATTTTTGTGATAATTACTATATGTTGTCACAAAATTAAACATCCATTTATTATTATTATTATTATTATTATTATTATTATATTTGGATTTTTTTCTCATTCTTCCCATTTACAGTATGGTAGGATTTTTAAGGATATCCACTTGTTTTATAAAATTACACTTATCAAAAGCCCTATTAATGAGTTTATCAGGGTATTTTTGTGCCAGCAGAAAGATTATTGGATAATAAATCTGATGGTCTTAGTAATGGTGGCTACACATAGACCTACTTGAATGAAACTATATTGTTAAGGAAATCAATGTATGAAAATATCCAAAGATTTATCAATGCGTTTGTATCCTGTATTGTACTGCATATCTAGTATATATGTATGTATATATGTATCTCTCTAAGTACCTGCTTTTAAGAAGATGTTATTCACTGTGAATTATAGGATGTATGTGGGCCAGTGGTGAAGGGTATTGAGAATGAGGCCAAAGAATAGAATGTTTTAATAACAAGGCAGAATGTTACAAAAACATAGAATGCAGGAATGTGATTATGCAATAGTTTTAATAACACCAAAATGATGGATTAATTCAAGCATGAATATGTATTTAGTATAGATTTGCATAATCCAATCAGTTTACAGCTATTAGTAACCAATGATTAGCTATGTTTAATATTTTGTAACCAATGAATAAATGTTCTTATTCTGGGGTAACCACCACCAGAATTGTCTGTATAATTTCATGTGTTCTCTTAAGTAAATTCACAATTTCTTAGCATCTTGAACTTGTGTCAGGTGTCTATTATTCTCACTGCATGCATTAAGATTTGGGTGCAGATGGACTAAGGTTGATACTCCTGATTGAGGAGTCCTTAACGTGGGGCTGGGATAATTTCCTGGGTGCAGTCAGCCCCATCAGCACCTAGTTCCTGAGAGGGACCATAGAGAGAAACTGTGTGCACACCTTCACCAGGTAAACAGACTGAATATACATGCTAAAATCACTGTGACTGACCCAAGAAGCTTTGGGAGTAAATTTCAATTATTAAGCCAATAGTAGGAGTCTCATTTGAGTGACATGAGAAACTGGACAATTGTAGCCTGCTAACCACCCCTGCTGCCCTTAAAGTGCCTGGATTTTTGTTAGTCCAAGAAAGTATCAGGAAACAAGTCTCAGTGGACTAGTGAAGGTTGATTTGGGAAAGTTGATAGAAGGTTTGAGTCTGTAGAAATGGTAACTGATTGCGTGAGAGCTGATCAGTTCTGTGCAAAGGCATTGGTAAAGGAGGGAGCTAGGAAAAAGATATGTTAACCTTCGTCAGGCTGCATAATTTTACAACGTTAACAGGCTGCAGAGTTACAATTGTACCTTCATATATACCTCCACTGTGGGAAGACTTTCTCCTTTACTTGGTTTCAGAAACTAAAGTTCATTCAGCTATAAATGTTATGCTGATATCTATTGTCCAGTGTTGTTACTGCTCACTTATGTTGCTGTCAATTAAGTTGATTCAAACTGGGAGTGGCTTCTACTTCTCTTCCTGCCTCGCTCCTCTCAGTAGCCATTTTGCTGTTCATCTCATTGCTGTGAGCACACACATTTCTAGGCTTGTGAAGTCTTCAATTTCTTGGACACGAAGGTAGGAAAGACTCACAGCATCTAACAGCCAGTTATACCTTCTTTCGCCTTATGTGGGGACAGAACAGTCAGAAATTGTCTTTGAGCCTGGACTTGGCTTACATATATTTTGTATGAAACTTATCACTATAGGTATGATTTTTATACGAAAAATGGATAATAATTAGTATCTACATATTGTTTTACGATGTTTAACTTATATTCAGCATAAAATAAAGATGGTGGCTCTGTTACAATTTTCCTATTGGTCGAAAAAAACAGTCGAAGATGGAATGAAAATTCTGAAACCGTATACGGTTTACATAATTTATAAATGACATTTATAAATAATTATCACTAGAAATAATTTAATCTTTTATCTGCACTTTAGAATAGAGTTTCATTCTACTTGCCACGTGTTACTGAACTAAATTACGAAGACAAAATTCATCTACCAAGTCATCATGAGTGATAGTGATGCTGGATCTAGTTTCCGCCATAATCCAAGAAAACGTGTTTGCAGGTTAGTATCATTTTGTGAAAAGCCAATAATGTAGTATTGTGTAGTATTTTGGAAAATTATTTATTTTTCATTTTTTCATATTTACAGATGTAAATCTGCCCTTTGGCTCCAGCCTCTAGCCACCTCCTTTATGGCTGCAGGATGTAAGTTTTCTAAGTGTATTTACTCGGGGTACAGGGGGGCTCAAGGGCTGGGGGACCCCTTGTCTGGATGCAGCAGACATGCTGCATTCAGTGCTGTAATTAAATTACCATGCCTGGTTTGGTGACAGGTCCTCTTTAATTACCTTTGCCAAAAAAGACATGTTCCGCCATGGACGTGAATGCTAATATTGTCCGGGAAAGCTAGAAAGTCAAAACACCCACACACAAACACAGAACACAAACACTCCTACTTTCACTCTGATACCATATCCTGATTCCGTCATGGTGGGGAGAGAGCGGGGTGGACATCTATGACAGAGTTTGCTGAGCATAATAATACTAATAATAATAATAATCTATATAGCGCCAACATATTCCGCAGCACTTTATAATTTAAATGGGACATGTACAGACAAATTCAAACAATACAGAGTGACAACAAAAACAAAAATAATTTTCAACAGATACCATGGGGAGAAAGGTTCCTGCTTGCAAGCCTATAATTTATGAGGAAATAGGGGAGGCACAAAACATAGATGGTAAAAAGTGCCGTTATATATGGTCCAGCTATCAATATAATTAGAAGAGAATTGCAATAATGAACTGCTGAACATAAACTTTCTAATCCATGTATCTGAATCTAATACAAATGTTTGAGTGTTTTATTTTAAAAGATGCTGTATAGGTGAAAGATGATTCTACATTGGACGACAGTAGGATTCTCACATGAGGTAATCAGAGTGATCCACAGCTCCACAAGTCAATGGTGGGCAGATGTGACTCCTACACTTGTCGGGCAGGTGGAGCAGCCTCAGGTGCAACTCAGGCTACATTCAAACTGTGTGTTTTTGGTCTGTTTTGCTCATCAGTTTTTGTAGCCAAAACCAGGAATGGAACAATCAGAGGAAAAGTATAATAGAAACACGTCACAACTTCTGTATTTATCACCCACTCCTGATTTTGACTACAAAAACCGATGAGCAAAAACAGACCAAAAACATACGGTGTGAATGTAGCCTTACGACAATGGTAAGCTTATTAAAAATGCAGAATCGGTAAATCAGTCAGGATGGGGCAGTCATGACGTTGCCTGACTAGGTTGGCATAACTAAGGTGAGAACACACTAAGGGTGACTCTCTGGAGGTAGAGGGCAACTAAAGGACAGAAAGATTTAGGGAACAGAAGGCAGCAGTGGGAGGTCAACCCATCCCAACCTCATTAAATCTGGCTGACCTGAAAACTCTTTCAGTATCAGACTGCCCAACCAAAACAGTTGGGAGTCGTACTGGAGGATGGGAAAAAGACAAGTCATGGCAAGCCTTGTCCCAAAGAAGTCTGCTTTTAAGGATGGTGTGAAGGATGTATGGCCCCATTTATGCCTCAACAGGTCATGAGTGTAAATGCCTCCTGGATTGCTCGTGATTTCAGGTAAGCCGTATGTACAATCCTGCATTATTCTTGAACACAACTTAGAAAGTAAGAGTTTTAGGCAGCAGCAAAGCCGCTCTACCCATTTCAAGGATTGCAAATATTGTGCAGACAATCAAAAGGTAGGAAATGCATAAACATGTACTAATAGGTGTGGATCTCTCTCTTACATCTTATGATATTTTGTATAGAAGGTATGCTTTGGTTAAAATATTCTGAAGTAGAATAAGTAAATAAATGAGTAAATAATATAGTTTCTTTCTTTTATTATATGTACATAATAATATGGTAGTTGCATAATAAATAATTGAACACTTTTCCAGATTTCCAGTTACCACTTCTTGGCCTGTTTTTCAGAAAGCAGGGAGACCACTGATGATAAGGGTGCTTATACCCTGAATACTATACCTATTTGACTCTACCTTGCATTATATCACTTTTACCTGTGCTCAGACAGACTAGCTGTAACCTATAAAATCGAAATGTAAGAATTAACTCGAAAATTACCACTCAAAAATCATTTATAAACTCTAATCAGTAAATTATATGTAGCCTAAGATTGCACCTCTAATAACTCAACTTTTGCCACAAATGCTAGCCGCCATACGGCCATGCGTGCTAAGAAAATAAAATGTTTCCGTTTTTGGAATGTGACAAGTGAAAAAAATTATTTTGCTCTGGAAGTGCTAAATAGGTGTTTTCCTTAAGGCGCTTAATTCAATCACATATGATTTTACAACATTGGTCCCCAGCCTGTAGCTCAGGAACCACATGTGGCTCAGGGGCCTGGGATGTGTGGCTCACAGCTGTCTTCTAGTTTGGTACATTAGCACCAGGTTTACAAACAGCTATGCAGAGCAGGTGTCCAGTTGGTGACTTTTGTGAGTAGCCCCACATAGCTGACCAGATCTAAATGGGGTAAGATGGGAACCCATGAATCTTAGTACACTGCCACTGTTATTTCTGGGGAAAAGCTTTGGCTGTCATTATATCGGTAATGGGGGCTCTTGGTGTCACTGTTGTGTGGGAGCAGGAGCTGGATGCGGCTTGCAACCCTCTCTTATTGCTGAATGTGGCTCGCCACCCTCTCTTATTGATGAATGCAGCTTGCGACCCTCTTTCAGAGCAGAATGTAGCTCTTGAGGTCAAAAAGGTTGGGGACCTCTGCTTTAGCACTGTTCAGATACTTGGTCAAAATGTGATAAATTGTGTAAAATATCAGCATATGTGGTGCATTCTCACTACTACTTCACTACTGAGCAAAGCCAAATTCTCAATTACTGCAAGGAAGTCTATTAATCAGGTCACAGCACCATAAAAGTTTCCACAATTCTAGTAATACCATGAAGTACATGTTCGACTCTGCAGGGGGATTTTATCTTGATGTCAGGAATGAGTAACTAGTGGCTAGTGATTCATGGCTATTATACTCTGTAACTTAACCCTGCTGTTCTGTTCGGGTCATAGTGACCCGTAGACAATTTTTTGTGGCCCTGTAGATATTTTTCTATAAGTTTCTAAAACTTGAGGTTTCTTGACTTTTTCTCATTTGGGGGACCTATCTATGAGTATTTTTTTTTGTGTGTTTACTTTTAGCTACACGCCGATTTGTACACTTGTCGTGTTCGGGTCATAGTGACCCACTATGACCCACTTTTTACAGCTGTGAGGCCATATTTTCAGTGAAATAAAGGATTTATAACCTCAGTTGGGTCTATTTATTGCATCTACTATTGTATATCAATTTATTTATTTCCTAAATTATTTCAATGGGGTCGTACACACAATCTGCCGGGTGTATGCATTGAGATCTGCACACCATAAAAATGGATTTATATTGATTATTTTTGGTGCGCAGTCTATACTAAAATGTAGAGTGCATCCAGAGAGATCACTAGAGTGCACTACACATGTATATTCTGCGCAGAATGGACTGCGCAGAACGCGCTGTGCAAGAGGGCCTGATTTTGTAAAGCTGAGCTCTAAAGGCCTCCAAATGATGAAATGAACCCGAATTGGAATACAAACAAACTCCATAAACAAAGACTCTTTATAGAAGAACTTGGAAAAGCACTGGTTAGGCCGTATATTGAGGAAAGAAAGGTAACACCCAGAACGGAAGGAGCAGCAGGCCTTGTACAGAGCATCCAGCAACATGCTCAGGAAAGTGAAACCATGACCTCCACAACCACTTCTACCCCCACGGCCTCTACCAGCGGTGCTTCAAGAATAAAAAGCAAAAGGTGCAGATATTGCCCTTATTCTTGTGATAATAAAACAAGTATTTAATGTTCTGGATGCCAAAAATTCTTATGCAATGCCCATGTTTATGTATTCTTGCATGAAGAACAATAAAGTAATATTACCATGTGAATATGTTCAAATTGAAGTGTTTATTTTCTTTAATTTTTTTTCACAAAATGTTTGATTTGCTTGTTTTGGTTTGTTTTTTTTACCACATATGTGCAGTTTGCTATTTTTCATTTTGCTTATTACTACGTTTTTTTTTTAATAATAAAATAAAAAAGATTTCAATTTCATTTTCTTTTTTTTTTATTTCCAAACATGTTCCCATACTGTCTAGTAAGCAAAAGGTATAAAAATAATTGAGTTAGAGTATCTAAAATCAAGATTTAATAAACCGGGTCATAGTGACCCAGGAGCAATACAAGTGTATAGTACATGGGAACAAAACAGCAGGGTTAACAAAGCCTTATCAAAAGTGTAACATTATGTGGCAGGGAAAACAGAGAACAAAAAATAAGGATGTATTGTATTTAAAGTGTAAATTTTATTTCATTGAAAAAAACAACAACAAAAAAAAACAATACTGCACTGGTTGTTAATGATAGTGAGCTGTGTGGGGAGCTAGCAGACAAAGGGTTAACAGAGATTGTGACTAAGCAGTATAGAGCCGGATGACAGATCTTTTCTTAGCACAAACTTCTGAGGAGTTTGCACTGATCCTGACCTTCTGATATTGCTCAGCAACTGTGCTGTATGTTGAGCTAGTCTGATACATTATTTCCTCATGAGCTGCAGTCAGCAGTGTAGGCCACGCTCAATTGGCGGCAGAATAAAAAGAAGATTGATAGCAATACCAACCGGTGAGGCGTTGTTTTTTTCTCTTTGTTTGATGCTGTGGTTCCCAAGATGGACTCCTTGGGCTAACGTGCGCCCAAACTAAGGGACGTTACCAGAAAACCACAGTTTTCTAATGAAGCAAATTTGAAGATTTATTAAAATTACTTGCTCAACATTACTATTACATAAAAATTTAAACAGTGGTTACACTTTAAAGCAGGGGTGGGGAACTCCAGTCCTCGAGGGCCGCAATCAGTGCAGGTTTTCACGATTTCTTTAGTATTGCACAGGGATTGGAATCATCACCAGTGCAAGTGATTATGTTATCACCTGTGCAAAACTAAGGAAATCCTGAAAACCTGCACTGATTGCGGCCCTCGAGGACTGGAGTTCTCCACCCCTGCTTTAAAGGGATTCTGAAGTTAACATTTTGTTTAAATCAATGTTTCATATTAAAGAAACACCTTTTTTTCATTCATGCACATCTGATTGCCTGACCCACACTACACTTCTCTTACAGTGAACATCAACCCCATTTTCTGTTTCCTTCTATTCAGACTCAATCCCAAATTGCTAATCTCCCCTCTGTACTCAGCTTTCAATCCCATGATGCATCAAAACAGTATTAAATGGACAGTTGAGCAAGTGCCATCCTTGCTTGCTTTGGTATCAGTGTGATTATCCTCCCCTCTAGATTCCCTGACATGCACTAATAAGTTATCATTAATCACTAAACAGTCAGGACTCAGGAGGTTGAAATGTCATCTCCTATATAATAACTGTGTGACATGAGCTGTGCAATCATCTTCATCAACTTCATTGACTTACAAAGCCCTGTCTCCCCCATATATCTCTGAACTATTCTCCCGATATCATCCCACTCTTGTTCTTCAATCCTCCCAAAACCTCCTTCTTTCCTCCACACTTGTACATTCCTTATCCAACCACCTGCAAGACTTCACCCTAGCATCTCTAATCCGCTGGAATTCTACACCCCAACACGTCCGATTATAAACTACACTCAGAACTTTAAATTTGAACCTGAAAACCGATCTCTTCACAACAGCTTACAACCTGCAATGACTCTATCGCCACCACCTGACCTGGTGCTTCACCACGACCTGACTTGGCACTCCACCACCACTGGAGACGGTGCTCCACTACCATGGAAGTTGACCCAACATACAGTCTCCCTCTACGTTGCCCCTTACAGAGTGGATAGAATACCTTGCCCTTGCTGACTTACATTGTACCAGTCTGTCACTGTTAGTTAATTTATTGTATTTTTAATTTGTTTTGTATGTAACCTTTTCTCATGTACAGCACCATGGAATCAATGATGCAATATAAATAAATATTAATAAACAATGTGCTGTTTGTTCTGACCCACCCATCATACAGTTCTGGTAAGTGAATTAAAGACCCTTCAAAGGAAATTGGCCAGAAGGATTTTCTATAGAATCTGAGAGAAGCATTATGTTGTATCAGAGACCCTAATTCCAGTGACGTGTCACTTACTGGACGACTTGTAGTTTCAATGAACTCAGTGTTTTATTAGCAGGGCATTATCACTACAAGACTAGTTAGCTCATACCATGTAGTCTGTGTGCTCTGTATAACTTCACCCCACCACTGTTTAGCAGCTTTTTTCCTACACACAGTGTACAGAGAAAGCTGCCAATCCAATGGGCAGAATTATATAGAGCTCAGGATTCAAAGAACTGGCAGAAGTTTGTAATGCTAGGGTAGTGATGAGATGACCAGACTGCTGGACAGCAAACGCAGTTTGCCAGACACACTTTGTGTAAGCTGTCACGCTAATGCACACCCTTAAGGGCCGGGATACTTTTCACCTGCCTTCCGGTCCTGGAAGGTGGGACTTTGGCAGTGCCATTTCCAGATGACCATAGTAGAGTGACTGGTGGCTGGGCACAAAGGTCACAGTCAGATTAAACACCCCAGTATAAACAGGAAAAGCAGTGTAGATCCAAACTGGGATCAGTGTGGGTGCTCTCGTCTGCTGGCCCGGTTATTGTTGTGTAGGGGTTAATGCTGTGTAGGGGTTAATGCTGTGTTAGGGGGTTAATGCTGTGTAGGGTCTATTACGGGCTCCTGTATGCTGGTGGCAGTGCAGCATCGGAAAGTTTCCGTGCAGGAGGAGTTCGCTCTCTTTTCTTTCTGGCGTCTCCATGGATTCTGTTCCTTTCTGCGCCCAGCACTGGACTTGCTACCGCCACCTTTCATCTTTCCCCATCTCCAGGATCTGGCTGAGTCTTGGCTATCTACAAGTATATACCGCAACCTCCTATCTGTATACAGTAGCTTCCTGGGTATTTTGTGTATAATTCTTCTGTCCTATATACTGGGTGTAGTCATCAGTATCTGTATTATTCTGTACATATACATTGGACAGGACCCCTTCTCCTGTCCTGTATACTGTGTGTGTAATCCTCAGTATCTGTATTATTCTGTATATATACACTGCACAGTCCCAGTTCTCCTGTCCTGCATACTGGGTGTAACTCTCAGTATCTGTATTATTCTGTATATATACACACTGCACAGTACCACTTCTCCTGTCCTGTATACTGGGTCTAATCCTCAGTGTGAACAAGCATACAGTTGTGGCCAAAAGTATTGACACCGATGCAATTCTGTCAGATAATACTCAGTTTCTTCCTGAAAATGATTGCAATCACAAATTCTTTGGTATTATTATCTTCATTTACCGTATATACTCGCGTATAAGCCGAGTTTTTCAGCCCAAAAATTGGGCTGAAAAGTACCCCCCTCGGCTTATACGCGAGTCAGTGCTGTATACCGATGTGTACATCGGTACATACCGATGTATACATTGGTATACAGCAGCCCCCGCATCCCCAGTAATGCAGGGCCCCCCCAGGGTCTCTCCGGTCACCTGTAAAGCAAGCTATACTTATCAGTGTCCCGCTCGCACCCGCCGCTGCCGACATCCACGATCCTCCATCTTCATGCGACTCCTCTTCCTGTTTCTGTGCGCGTCGCCGGCAATGACGTCATTCCCGGCGACGCGCACAGGAAACAGGAAGAGGAGTCGCATGAAGATGGAGGATCGTGGATGTCGGCAGCGGCGGGTGCGAGCGGGACACTGATAAGTATAGCTTGCTTTACAGGTGACCGGAGAGATGCTGGGGGGGGCCTGCATTACTGGGGCTGCCTGTATACTACCGCTGGGGCTGCTATATACCTCTGGGGCACTGTATACTACCACTGGGGCTGCTATATACCTCTGGGGCCCTGTATACTACCACTGGGGCTGCTATATACCTCTGGGGCACTGTATACTACCACTGGGGCTGCTATATACCTCTGGGGCCCTGTATACTACCACTGGGGCTGCTATATACCTCTGGGGCACTGTATACTACCACTGGGGCTGCTATATACCTCTGGGGCCCTGTATACTACCACTGGGGCTGCTATATACCTCTGGGGCACTGTATACTACCACTGGGGCTGCTATATACCTCTGGGGCCCTGTATACTACCACTGGGGCTGCTATATACCTCTGGGGCACTGTATACTACCACTGGGGCTGCTATATACCTCTGGGGCCCTGTATACTACCACTGGGGCTGCTATATACCTCTGGGGCACTGTATACTACCACTGGGGCTGCTATATACCTCTGGGGCCCTGTATACTACCACTGGGGCTGCTATATACCTCTGGGGCACTGTATACTACCACTGGGGCTGCTATATACCTCTGGGGCCCTGTATACTACCACTGGGGCTGCTATATACCTCTGGGGCACTGTATACTACCACTGGGGCTGCTATATACCTCTGGGGCCCTGTATACTACCACTGGGGCTGTATATACTACCACTGGGGCTGTATATACTACTGGGGCTGCGTGTATACTACCACTGGGGCTGCTGTATCTACCTCTGGGACTGGTGTATACCACACTGCTGGGGGCTGTATACTTGTGCTAGGGTCCACCCTCGGCTTATACACGAGTCAATAGATTTTCCCAGGTTTTGGGGGCAAAAGTAGGGGGGTCGGCTTATACACGGGTCGGCTTATACACGAGTATATACGGTAATTTGTCTTCAATGAAAAAGCACAAAAGAGAATGAAGCAAAAAGGCAAAACATTGATAATTTCACACAAAACTCCAAAAATGGGCCAGACAAAAGTATTGGCACCCTCATCCTAATACTTGGTTGCACAACCTTTAGCCAAAATAACTGCGATCAACCTCTTCCAGTAACCATCAATGAGTTTCTTACAATGCTCTGCTGGAATTTTAGACCATCCTTCTTTGGCAAACTGCTCCAGGTCCCTGATATTTGAAGGGTGCCTTCTCCAAACTGCCATTTTTACATCTCTCCACAGGTGTTCTATGGGATTAAGGTCTGAACTCATTGCTGGCCACCTTAGAAGTCTCCAGTGCTTTCTCTCAAACCATTTTCTAGTGCTTTTTGAAGTGTGTTTTGGGTCATTGTCCTGCTGGAAGACACATGACCTCTGAGGGAGACCCTTATTTCTCACACTGGGCCCTACATTATGCTGCAAAATTTGTTGGTAGTCTTCAGTCTTCATAATGCCATGCGCACGGTCAGGCAGTTCAGTGCCAGAGGCAGCAAAGCAACCCAAAACATCAGGGAACCTCCACCATGTTTGACTGTAGGGACCGTGCTCTTTTCTTTGAATGCCTCTTTTTTCCTCCTGTAAACTCTATGTTGATGCCTTTGCACAAAAAGCTCTACTTTTGTCTCATCTGACCAGAGAACATTCTTCCAAAACGTTTTAGGCTTTCTCAGGTAAGTTTTGGCAAACTCCAGCCTGGCTTTTTTATGTCTTGGGGTAAGAAGTGGGGTCTTCCTGGGTCTCCTACCATACAGTCCCTTTTCATTCAGACGCCGACAGATTAGTACCCTCGGACTGCAGGACAGCTTGAACTTGTTTGGATGTTAGTCGAGGTTCTTTATCCACCATCCGCACAATCTTGCGTTGAAATCTCTCGTCAATTTTTCTTTTCCGTCCACATCTAGGGAGGTTAGCCACAGTGCCATGGGCTTTAAACTTCTTGATGACACTAGTGTGCACGGTAGACACAGGAACATTCAGGTCTTTGGAGCTGGACTTGTAGCCTTGAGATTGCTCATGCTTCCTCACAATTTGGTTTCTCAAGTCCTCAGACAGTTCTTTGGTCTTCTTTCTTTTCTCCATGCTCAATGTGGTACACACAAGGACACAGGACAGAGGTTGAGTCAACTTTAATCCATGTCAACTGGTTGCAAGTGTGATTTAGTTATTGCCAACACCTGTTAGGTGCCACAGGTAAGTTACAGGTGCTGTTAATTACACAAATTAGAGAAGCATCACATGATTTTTCTAACAGTGCCAATACTTTTATCCCACCCCCTTTTTATGTTTGGTGTGGAATTATATCCAATTTGGCTTTAGGACCATTCTTTTTGTGTTTTTTCATTGAAGACAAATTAAATGAAGATAATAATACCAAAGAATTTGTGATTGCAATCATTTTCAGGAAGAAACTGACAGACTTGTAGGACAAAACCAGGAGTGGAACAATCAGAAATATTTGTTCTGTATTTTTCACCCACTCCTTATTTTGTCTTACAAATACTAAGGTGAAAATCTCACCAAATGCTCAACGTGTGAATTTGGCCTTAGAATAGATGATTACTTGCTTTCTCCAGAAGACCTCTGTAAGTGCATCTCTGCTACTGTGTAATAGTCACAGAACAAGGAGAGGTTAAACATCCAATTATTTAATATCTATTGGAGCTCCTGCGTAAAATGTCACCAGTGATCACTGTATTACATGTACACTGACACTATATACAGAGCTCCTGTGTATAGTGTGACCGGTGATCACTGTACTACTTGTACACTAGAAACTATATACAGAGCTCCTGTGAATAATGTTACTTATAATCACTGTATTACCTGTACACTGACCCAATATACAGAGCTCTTTTTTAATCTTCATTATTGTAGTATTATTGGTCACTATGTAGTGGCATTATTTGCTCTGGTCATGGTGTGGCATGGGCCCCTGGAATCAATTTTCCTGGTGG
Organism: Allobates femoralis; assembly: GCA_033576535.1. Lineage (NCBI taxonomy): Eukaryota > Metazoa > Chordata > Amphibia > Anura > Aromobatidae > Allobates > Allobates femoralis. The sequence continues at coordinate 286,552,749 of JARQOC010000003.1, read as the reverse complement.
GCTCCAAACACCCCAGTCTGGCCCTAGGCGGAACACTACTCAGTCAACACAGGCTGAGGGAACCACACAATGCTAAGACTTTATTGGATGCCCTTCAGTCAATGGCATCTAACACATACTCAGCAAAACACACAATGCAACAGGAAACAGAGTCTCACCCTTCCACTGGCTCACCATGGATTACAATGTTCATGCCTTCAGGGCTTCAATGGCCAACTATGTCAAACCATCAGAACCCCACTTTAGTCAGGCACCCACCGAGAAATTAATAGTGGCAAGCTTAGGAAGCTGACAAAGCATGGCAAAGTATGTAGCCAGGTGACCAAATTGTCTCAACCTCGGTTTCTTCCATAAAAAGTCTCTGATATTCCAGCCAAATTCTAGGCTAAACACCTGCATAATATAATCCAGTTTTGGGGCTCCTCAAATCACACCCAAAGCTCCTAGACTGAGGCCGTGCAGAGTATGATGACACGATGTTATCCTGGCAGCCGGAACCAAAATTCCTAGGCTGAGGTTAAGGTCTTCCAACCAGGAAAGAAGCCCCTAGATTGAAGCCATGCAACATATGAACTCCTGGTGACTGAAGAAAGTCTTTTTTTATAACCTGAGCCTACACCTCAGGATATTGTGGTCTTACAGGATTGAAGCAATAAGCCTGTGCTTTTATTGTTTGGAATTTCAATCCGATGTCTGCATAATTCTCCTCTGAGTGATGTAGTCAGAGGTGCTGAGGTGATTACATTAAATTAGGAATCCACAAATTAGGACAATGGGGTTCCGAGCAGACTGGCGAGAAACAATGACTTAACAAACATGAGATAGCAAACAAAAGACCAATATGTCTGGACAAATTAAGAAAACTTAACCCACACCACACATTGTAAAAAGCTGTGTCATCACAACCACAACCTGAAGTAAGTCTCTCAGATTGTAATACACAGTTTGCACTAGCTCCGCCCTCTGGATTCGACATCTCACTCCTCATGGCTAGTGAGGGGCGACTAGTGACCTGAAGGAGAGCCGGAGTATACACAGAAGTGCAAATGACTCACTCGGATGCAGAGGTATTAGAAAGATTAACACCCCTGACCACTGGAGGCCTGCCACGATGCCCTCCAACATCCAAATTGCCAGACCTGACAAGATATCAGTGATTATATCAAACTGCACCATACATCAAAGTAAGTGATACAATGATGGAATTAGGGTCTTTTTTTCCTATATCAAACTGCTCTTTGAAGAGATTATAAAACCATGACCTGAGAAGAAGTATACTGTCAATTTTCAGATAGAAAGGAACTGCTGCATAATACTAGCTACATAGATTATGATGAGGAACTAGTGCCAGAATTACAGAAGGGAAAATGAGTATTTGATACATGGCCTAGTCTGTCTTCAGGCCTGAACCCAATAGAAAAACTTTGAAGGGAGCTGAAACTCAATGTTACCCAGTGACAACCCTGAAACCTAAACTATCTGGAGAACATCTGTATGGAGGAGTGGACCAAAATTCCTGCTGCAGTCTGTGCAAACTTGGTCAAGAACTATAGGAAACATCTGACCTCTGTGATTGCAAACAAAGATTTCTATATCAAATATTAAGTTCTGTTTTTCTATTGTATCAAATACTTATTTTATGCAATAAAATACAAATTAATTATGGAAAAATCATAAAATGTGATTTTCTGGATTTTTTTTAAATTCTTTCTCTCACAGTTGAAGTGTACCTACGGTACGATAAAAATTATAGATCTCTGCATTCTTTGTAGAATGGGAAAACTTGCAAAATCTGCAGTGTATCAAATCCTAATTTTCCCCACTGTACATTTTATTAAAAAATGGAGTGCTACTGTAAATATACTCATTGCAAGATTTCAGGATTTATTTTTGATGAAATGGAAAATTCAGTTTTCACTGGAAATATTGATATACCTATTTTATTTCTGAATCCTGGAGTAATAAAACAGGGTTACATGTTACTTCTATTTAGAGTTACTGAAGAATACCCAAAATTAGAATGATTTTCAACATAATACTATTAGCACTTTATATTTCTGTCTCGCAGTTACTAGAAAAAATGATATTGAATTATTTTTTGACTGGTAATTCATCTCTTTTGCTATAAGATTGCAAATTAAATTGAATGTAGAAAAATGAGGAACCGATTACAAAGCTGAACTGAGCGGCACTGCACAACTTCATTAAAAGCATCTGCTTGGATAACATACAGTTCCCATAAACCTATGCATGAGCTGTTCCAGAAAAAAATAGAAAAATCTGATTTGCATTTGTATTAGAGATGGGCGAGTCCTAAAAGACTCGGAATCGCAAGACCCCAACGAGTCCGAGTCAAGGACTCGGGACTCGTTGCGAGTCCAGCGAGTCCAATGTTAATGAATAGGGAACCGAGTAATAGCGAATAATGACATTTACAACTCGCTGATGTGTCTCTGAAAGTGTGCGAGTCCAAACACACCGCACACTACACTCCCTAAAAAAATTGGTTTTAAGTGCGCACAGCCACCGAGATGTGGTTTGGTGTTGCTGTATGCGTCACTTGCTGGCGGGGTAAGTGTGCGCGCTCACACTTGGCAGTGAAGCCGCACACTACACTCCCTAAGGGCCCTTTCACATCAGCGTTTTTTTGAAATCGTGGCAGATGCGGTGAAAAAAACGCATCTGCCGCGATTACCGCATACCGGCTGCACTTGCGGCGCGGTTGCGGTTTTTGCCATGCAAAGTATAGGCGGACTTGCGGCAGGTGCGGCAAGTGCGGTTTTGCACTTGCGGCAGGTGCGGCCGCGAAAAAAACCGCGGCTGACCGCGGTTTTTTTCGCGGCCGCACCTGCCGCAAGTGCAAAACCGCACTTGCCGCACCTGCCGCAAGTCCGCCTATACTTTGCATGGCAAAAACCGCAACAGCGCCGCTAGTGCAGCCGGTATGCGGTAATCGCGGCAGATGCGGTTTTTTCACCGCATCTGCCGCGATTTAAAAAAAACGCTGATGTGAAAGGGCCCTAAGGTGGTGTACGTGCTATTTAAAGGTAGGAGAGCAGCAACGCACTGGTCTGCCACAGAAAAAATAACGCTCTATGGCTTATTAGGAACAAAAATCGATCTGGTGCAAAAACAAAAAGGAAACAGCACCTCAGCTAAGCCTCTGACTGCAGCTGTTAGCAAAGCTGAGTGAGTAAGCTAAGCTATGAGGTCCGTCCTGTGTGCACTGTAAGGCTTCTCCTTCCTTCCCTCCCTGCCTGCCTGCCTACACAGCACTACTCTGTCCTCCTCCTAGCTCTCAGAAGAGCTTTTTGGGTTAATATAAGGAATCTTCCCTACACTGACAATCCCTGATCTGCTCCAGCATATATCTCTCTCTCCCTATACTAGGTCAGATCGTCTCAGGAATGTGGCCAAAATGGCGGGGACAAGCCTTATATACTGCCTTGCCTGTCATACATGACATAGGCATCACGATGGACAGCAGCCAATCATAGTCCTGACACAACCAACTTTGCTATGCCATTACTGACTATGATTGGCTATCTTCACAAGTTTTCTGACCTAACACGCACGCTGTGCTGACTCAGAACATAATCATATTCTGTATTCGAGAGTCCGACTCCCGAATACAGTATACAGGACTCGGAATCGTAGACTCGTAGGACTCGGAATCGTAGACTCGCTGCTGACAGCGGGTATCTGTGAAGAGTCAAGCTTATTGCCATTGAATTCCATTGGACTCGTCACTGTGCGAGTCCAAGCTGGGAGATTCGCCGAGTAACGAGTCCTGCGAGTACCTTCAGAATCGCCGAGTCCCGAGTCCTAGCGAGTAGACTCGCCCATCCCTAATTTGTATACATTTTTAAATAATTCTTAACTGGTGCCACAATTTATGACTTTGATTCCAAAATGTATTACGCCTATTAGTTACGTAAGAATGGATTTAGAAAGATGGTCTGCTGACGTTACTCTCAGAAAGAAGACTTTTCATTAAACTTTGATGCTGAACTGGACACAATGTAATAGTGGCTGAAGAGTAGAATAATCTTTTTTTTTTTCGCCTTTCTGTTGCTGTCATGAGTGTCTTCTGTTCTTAGGAGACGTGTGACAGGTTTGGGATTTAAATCTCACATTGTCTAGTGAGACTCTTGGTTTTAAACGTAGTTGCTTTCTTTTGGTGTAGGCTGCAGCAAGGGTTGAGGATTATTTCCTTGCTGGTAATTCCATGGTACTCCTTGTCAGGTGTAGCTGGTTTGTGACCACTCCCCCATCACATGATACTGGATATAGAATCTTTCTAATCTGGTGGTGATGTCTAGTCCACTTACCGGCCATTGCCCTTGCCAGGGTGAGTGGACAGCTAGGAACTAGGCATATGATGGATATGTGGGGGAAGGACTCACATAGCAATGTTAGGGACCTCAGAGTACAGAGACAGGTGAGTATCAGGAGTTGACCCATCTACCCACTCTCTACAGTTAGGGCCTTCCTACCCTTTCTATCCCCATTGTAACTTCCATGTTGCGGTGTGTGCCTAGCATTCCTTTGTCTGCGCATGATAGTTGCAGAGATATTAGCAATCAAATATTTGGCACCTAATGAGTTAACTTTAGTTAAGTCCAAGTCGGTGTTATTAGGTATTTTTTACTATGATCGGGTACTTCTGCCTCCTGAATAACGCTGACCAATCATAAGCAAGCAGCAACATAGAAGTGCAAGAGGCCCTATGATGATGTCATCAAAGTCAAATGATCAAAGTGCACAGGTCCAACCGGCCAGAGTGTGCAGCCTAAATACAGTAAGTGCTAAAGAAATATTACACAGTACAGAAGTGTGGTAATTTTAATTGGAGCCTGCCTATAATTTGTTCCTTCATTTTTCTAAGTACGGTATATACAAAATAGCATTACTGCAGATTGTAAGCACCCAGACTTGCGTAGTCTGCAGAGTGCTGCTGTATTGTTTCATAAAATAAATAATATGGGTAAATGTGGTCATATCGGCAAAATTCAACACAAAGGCAAGGTACCCCAATATAAGCAAATTTATCTGATAAGATATATAAAGAAAAAGATACAGTTGAGGCCAAAAGTATTGACACCCCTGCAATTCTGTCAGATAATACTCAGTTTCTTCCTGAAAATGATTGCAATCACAAATTCTTTGGTATTATTATCTTCATTTAATTTGTCTTCAATGAAAAAACACAAAAGAGAATGAAGCAAAAAGCAAAACATTGATCATATCACACAAAACTCCAAAAATTGGCTAGACAAAAGTATTGGCACCCTCAGCCTAATACTTGGTTGCACAACCATTAGCCAAAATAACTGCAATCAACCGCTTCCGGTAACCATCAATGAGATTCTTACAATGCTCTGCTGGAATTTTAGACCATTCTTCTTTGGCAAACTGCTCCAGGTCCCTGATATTTGAAGGGTGTCTTCTCCATACTGCCATTTTTAGATCTCTCCACAGGTGTTCTATGGGATTCAGGTCTGGACTCATTGCTGGCCACCTTAGAAGTCTCCAGTGCTTTCTCTCAAACCATTTTCTAGTGCTTTTGGAAGTGTGTTTTGGGTCATTGTCCTGCTGGAAGACACATGACCTCCGGGCGAGACCCAGCTTTCTCACACTGGGCCCTACATTATGCTGCAAAATTTGTTGGTAGTCTTCAGACTTCAGAATGCCATGCACACAGTCAAGCAGTCCAGTGCCAGAGGCAGCAAAGCAACCCCAAAACATCAGGGAACCTCGGCCATGTTTGACTGTAGGGACTGTGCTCTTTTCTTTGAATGCCTCTTTTTATTCTCCTGTAAACTCTATGTTGATGCCTTTGCCCAAAAAGCTCTACTTTTGTCTCATCTGACCAGAGAACATTCTTCCAAAACGTTTTAGGCTTTCTCAGGTAAGTTTTGGCAAACTCCAGCCTGGCTTTTTTATGTCTCGGGGTAAGAAGTGGGGTCTTCCTGGGTATCCTACCATACAGTCCCTTTTCATTCAGACGCCGACGGATAGTACGGGTTGACATTGTTGTACCCTCGGACTGCAGGGTAGCTTGAACTTGTTTCGATGTTAGTCGAGGTTCTTAACCCACCATCCGCACAATCTTACGTTGAAATCTCCCATCAATTTTTCTTTTTTGTTCACATCTAGGGAGGTTAGCCACAGTGCCATGGGCTTTAAACTTCTTGATGACACTGCGCACGGTAGACACAGGAACATTCAGGTCTTTGGAGATGGACTTGTAGCCTTCAGATTGCTCATGCTTCCTCATAATTTGGTTTCTCAAGTCCTCAGACAGTTCTTTGGTCTTCTTTCGTTTCTCCATGCTCAATGTGGTACACACAAGGACACAGGACAGAGGTTGAGTCAACTTTAATCCATGTCAACTGGTTGCAAGTGTGATTTAGTTATTGCCAACACCTGTTAGGTGCCACAGGTAAATTACAGGTGCTGTTAATTACACAAATTAGAGAAGCATCACATGATTTTTCTAACAGTGCCAATACTTTTGTCCACCCCCTTTTTTATGTTTGGTCTGGAATTATATCCAATTTGGCTTTAGGACAATTCTTTTTGCGTTTTTTCATTGAAGACAAATTAAATGAAGATAATAATACCAAAGAATTTGTGATTGCAATCATTTTCAGGAAGAAACTGAGTATTATCTGACAGAATTGCAGGGGTGTCAATACCTTTGGCCACAACTGTATCTTAGTACTTACAGAGTGGCTGCTGTATGTGCCAACATAGAATGCATGAAATACACACTGCATGAATGCTATATGGAACAGAGTTAAAAAAAATGAAGTAACTTAGCACATGAATTTGCCTATCCATGTGAGCCCAACAACCATGGCAAGGTGACTTTTCTGCAAAGGGACCCTAATATAATGTCGTGCCTGTTATGAGCTACAAGCCTACAAATTTATGGGCAGACAGGATCCAGCACTAATTAAAACACACCGTTGGACTGATGGGGGGGAAAGCCGTCAGCAATGGAAGCAGTCAACACCTCCAATAAGATACTATGATAAAACTTGCACCTCCAAGCAAGTGTGAACAGAAGATGACCAAATGATATACAAATAAAACAATACAGCACAAAGGCAAGGTACCACAATATAGACTTTACAGATTAATAATTTTTATTGAGAATATAAAACTAAAGGTATATGTAAAATCGATTTAAAACACACATAAAATAAATAGATGTATGGTTGGGACTACAAAATATACATACGCAATATGAAGAGATGTTAATATAATTATATTCTGAAGAGGGAACTAGACATGAGAACATGGGGGTGCAGGTAGTCCAAAATGTAAGCCCATACTTTAATTGGCTTTTTTTTAGATAAGCAAAGGCCATGTTCACATGAACACGATTGCGTTTTTTATGAACATTTTCAAAAACTTGGTAAAACAGCTGTTTTACTGGACTTTTAGAAAATTACAGCAAAAAAACCCACATATTTTTAATTGCCAGCCAAGGTAAAGCTAGGCAGCTGAGGGCTGGTATTTTCAGCAGGGTGAGGACCCATTGTTTTAGAGCTTCCCACACTAAAGAATAAAAGCCCGCAGCCGTCCTTGAAAATGACGCATTCATCTGTGTGCCATTTCCAGGTGCTTTACTGGGCTCTTCCAGCAGTCCTGGTGGTGGTGGCACACAGGGTAATAAGGGATTAATACCAGCTTTTTATTGCCAGCTGGTATTAAGCCCTGAGATTCTTAATGTCAGGCCAAGTTAGACCCGACCATTAAGAATCTCAAATAAATGGCTTAAAAAGACACAACACAAAGAAAAATCATTTTATTATAAATAAATACACAGAGACACTTAGTGACCCCCCATCTGTGTTAACCCTTTCACCCTCATACCCTTCCGCGATCTTCATCTTCTCTCTACCTGGACACACGCAGTTCTGCTACATCAGAGACTGTGGGGAGGAAGAACAGGGCAGCTCCCCATGGTCTCTGATCACTGAATGACAGTGTTGAAACCTGAGGTAAAATTAGGCTACTGAAGATGGCAGCTTGCAGCTGTCCGCTATCATCGGCTAGACTGAAAAATAATGCGAATCCCCACGCATTTTTTTTAAATTATTTATTTAACACATTATGTTGACAGGTTAGTTCAAGCACAATCACCCTCCAGATTGAGGAAATGCAATCTGATTGCAACAGCCAATCACAGACGCTCTCATAGAGTGTGAGCATCTGTGATTGGCTGTTGCCGATCAATGCAGTGAATATGCATGGAGCTTAATTGACAGCCTGGAAGCAGCAGCTAGACACTGGTAAGCTCCATCTAGCTATTGTACCATCTATCTATCTGTCTATTCTATTCAACCAATCTATCCTATCTGTCCGTCTATTCTTTTCTAAATTTGTACAGCATGGGAAAGACCATGTTAAAAACGCATTGCACATGGACACCACACGGATGTCACATAAATGTCACACTGATGTTACCTGAGAAAAAAACACACAATTGGATTGCACTTGCATGACACACGTATCGAAAAACAGATGTCACTCGACTTAGGGTACCGTTACACAACGCAATATTGCATGCAATTTCACTGGCAATTTGCAGGTTGCAGTGAAATCATGGACACATTGTTCCATTTTGTTGCCATGTACAATGTTCCCTTACTCTCCTGGATGGTCAGATTTTTCATATGGAAGCGTGTTTCCAGGAATACAGCCACTCTGATATAGACTGTAAAAGTGAGTACATCAGCTTCGTCAATTCTAGAAAAAGCTATATAATAATGTACAGGAGGTGGTGGTGTCCAATATGGAGACAAATTTACGTTAGACCGGAATTGCAATATTAGTAGCATTCTTGTTATACCATACATATTGACACCACAAAGGACATAAAAATGCAAAAAAAAAAAAAGCCATGTAAAGTGGGAACTGTTGCCAGGGTAAATAGATTCTACTTGGGATAATGTTACGAAACAAAAAGAATGTACAAGAAAATACTCAACTGTGCGCAGCAAATGCTGGAATAGCTAATATGATGGAAAGCCATACCATGTTGATGGTAGTACAGAATTGAATGGCCATTATTAAGTTCTTCTGGACAGGCCAATAAATTTAAACATGGTGGCAGTCTGCAACAATCATATTTTAGAACATCACTATAGTAGAGTAGCTAAAAGATCCTACAGCTGCAGCAATGGGCAGCCTACTGTCAGACTCCTTTTAGAGAAGGCAGAGATGGATTAATGCCATCTCTGCCTCCTGATAACTGCCTACACAATATTGAACATACATATTCAGTATAAGAAGTGCTAACAGTGGCTCCCCCCTACTCCCAACAATCATCACCGGGGACTTGGAATGAGCAGGAGCTACTTGGTCCTAGCAGCCAGAGATCAGCCTGGAGACTTGATTTACTCTGTAACCGGGATCAATATGCAGTTATAGTGGAAATCAGCAACTATAAAAAATTATTTTATGGCTTAAACCTCACCCCAAAAAGTTTTTTATGGCCTAATGGGGCCACCATTTCTGAAATAAAAAAATAACCAGCTAGAAAAAAAATAATGAGAATTAACTATGACAACATTTTTAACAAAATGCTGTTTCAAGGTGAAGGTTAATGAACAATGTCAAAATTATATTTGAAAATAAATTATTAAGAGTTCGTAGCTATTTTTTGTGCCTCTTTTAAAATCGGCAGCACTATACTGAATTGCATGGTATGGGAAAAGTTAGAAGAATCTGCCTGCAAAGACTGTAGAAGTAGGGGGCACTAATTTTACTTCTCGATGAGGTCTGCTATCCCCACTTTTCACAGCTCTACAGGGTGTTATATATCTTTACAGAAACAGTCTTACATTTTTATAATTCCCTACAATCCGTTCAAGCCCCAAACCCCCAACCAACTCAGCGTTAACCAATACACAGGACTCCTAATAGTAGCTTCAACTCTCTGTCAAGCGCATCTTTGGCACTCTTGAGTTCAGGCACAGGGTGCTTTACAGGAACAGTTAGAAAACCACTTATAATATCTAACTATCTCAATTCAGGACCTTCATAGGGATGTATGAAAAGATGGTACACAAATTTAGATGCCAAATATAAAATTATTATCAAAAAACACATTTAGGTTACGTTCACACATTGTGCGTTTTAGAGCGCTATTGTGCACGCGCTTTTCAAAAATGAGCAATGTGCCTTGTGTCTGCCGGCAAAGTGAATTTCCCAATTCTTTACGCTCCAGCGCCCTCGCTTTCTCCCATGGGGCTGGCACTTCAGGATCTGATGTCACAGAGGGGGAGGAAGAATCCTGTTCCTCCTCCCCTGTGTGACATGCGTGACCGCCCCATTTGGGTTTTGCAATGTATTAATATACATTGCGAAACCCAAATTAAAGTAAACCAAATGTGTTAAAAATAATAAAAATTAAATACTTACCCTCCGCCGGGTGTCCGTGGAGCCAGGAGCCGAGCCAAGCACAGGTATCGAGCTGCCAGGACCTTCCATGACGTCAATGGGCGCTGATTGGCCACTCGCAGTCATGTGATACGTGATGTCATATGACGCACACATCACTTGACCGCAAGCGGCCAATCAGCTCCCAATTAAGTCATGCAAGGTCCTGGCAGCTCCATACCTGTGCTTGGCTCAGCTGCGGATAGCCCGAACAGGCTGTCATAAGGGTAAGTATTCATTGTTTATTATTTTTAATACATCTGGCTTACTTATTATAGAGATTTCGCAGTGTTTATTAAAACGCTGCGAAATTAAACAGGGGCTGTCACACATGTCTCAGAGGGGAGGAGAAACCAGGATTCCTCCTCTCCTCTGTGACATCACTTCTCCCCTGCGCGTAAAAAAACACGGTGTGTGAATGCTCTGCATTTTTTTATGGCACTTTTTTTCAGCACAAAAAAGCGCAGAAGAAGTGCTACGTGTGAACGTTGCCTAAAACAAAAAGTACCACATTTCTCAACTACCACCAAATAGCCTCCAGATTTCATGACAAAACTATTACTAGACATTAAAATTAGGGAAAAAACATATTGGTTATGCACTTAGATGCTACTTGGTTACTATTCATTCAGATCCAGAGGTTACATGTTCAGCAGAAGAAGCACAGAAAGGGCTCATTCACACAGAGTGTTTGTGCTCTGTTTTTTTTTATCCATTTTTGGTGCAGTTTCTGCAGCAAATACGGATCCTCTTTCTTCGAAAAAAAAGCACTATAAGTACATCATCCGTTTGATGTTTTTTTTCTCCTTTCTTTAGTGCTGCAGTCTTGCTTTTTCAGATAAAAAATGTAGTACTATTCCATATGGGGCATGGGGGACAGACACACAGACACACAGACAGGCGCACATACATACACACACACTTTATTACCTTCCCGAAGGTCCACGATGTCCAGTAATGTGATACTTCCAAGTATCACAAGTCAAGAGGTCAACTGACTGGTAACAGGGTCAGGTCCTGTCAATACTCACAGGTGTTCCTGAAGGAACACATCGCCGGAGCACACTGCGGGATCACCAGGGAGGGTAAGAAATTGGAACACAGTTTACAATAGATTAAGCTGCTAGCACTTGGATAGTGCCCAGTGTTTATCAGGTGTATGCAGGGTTAATCCAGCGGCAGTAATCACGTCAGTGGTGCACAGTCATGTTCATGGATCCTTTGCATTTGGACCTTGAATAAAAGAAACGTCACAAGCTGGTGAGTGCTGCCGTTTTGTCTTTTCTCACTATACTAAGAAATTGGAACATTTGTGGTGTGGAAAGTGGACTAAAAAAGCATACAAACAGACTGTGTGAATACCTATCTGTTTCTGATTCAAGGGAGAAAGCGCAACAGAAAAACGGAGCAATAATTGACGCTCATTATATTGTGGATGCGCTTTCTGCACCACTAACACAGCAGTCAAAAACTCTGACGTTGGCACAGCAATTTGACTATCATATTCACTTTGCTGGCAGATGCAGCGAGAGAGCTGATTTTGGTGCAGTTTAAAAAAAAAAAAAAAAACTCAGCACCAAAAACGGATGGCTAACACTGTAAAAATGACCAGTGTGAATGGGGCCTTAGGCCGGGGGTCCACTTGCGAGAGATTCACACATGTCTCAAATCACATCAACTGGCGTGGCCGCCAACTCTTCAGACAGGAGAGTGTCAGCTGCATGGAGCTGGCCGCCATGCCAGCGGATGCGATGCGAAACATGTAGGAGTCTCTTGCATCACTTTTGCAAGTGAAACCCTGGCTTTACAAGGCAAAGTGAGCCTGCGCAGTCACAAAGGTCAGGTCTGCTGTAACACTGATGGTACCTTTACACGCCGCTACAGAAGGTTAGAAACAACCGGGTGTTGGAGACAATTGTATCTTGCACCGTCAAAACACCGCGAGGTAGAGGCGTGTAAATCAGGTTGTTGCCACCGGTCACTGTCGACACCTGTTTTTGAGCAGTGCTCAAAAACAGGTTGGTTTCAACCCGATGGTAGCGGCGTATAAAGGAGGAACAGGAAGGTTTTTGCGACACCTAGTGAACTCCCTGGGGCGTAACACAGCCTCCGGGATACCGCCCCCCTTCAGCGATCATTGGTGGAAGCTCCTGCATTACGATTGGTTGTCCCTGCATAGGGCGGCATATTTAAGGAGATGACCAGTCACACTACACAATTGCAATAGCATCATGTATTAGCATCCTTCCTACGCTGGCTGGCCAATCATGATGCTATTGCTTTGTCCAATCACCGTAGGAGCGTCTCGTAATCCACAACTCTGGCACACCTATGTGTTGTCCCTGCTGCCCCAGGTCCTCCCATATTCCCTTCTGTAGCGGCGTGTAAATGAGGGAAGGTGTTCTACAGAAGGTAACCTGCGGCACCCGTCAGTGCATCCAGGGATCGAAAAAACCTTCTGTAGAGCACCTTGTAGCGGCGTGTAAAGGCGGTATCAGGTACCGTTAGCAACCGTTGCTATGTGCTCGTGCACGTGAGACACCCGGTTGTTTCTAACCTTCTGTAGCGGAGTGTAACGGTACCATGATAGATTAGGTTTCAAAGAGCATGTATCAACAGGAAATAATTGAGTGGGGGAGATTTTCTGATAATTTTGAGAGAAGAGAGAAACAAAACTAATTGAGCTGTCGTACCTGTCAGATCACCTGCGCCTGATGGAGGATTACCTCACCGCTACTGTTTATATCGTGTGCAGTGCCTAAGTAGAAGTGTCAATGTAAATAGCACATGGTGATTCTCAATACATTATCTAATGAAAGTGATATGTTTTAAAGTGGATGTCCACCAGATTTCACAAAAAATCTATATAAATAAATCTTTTGACCTGATGAGACTGGTTATCCAACTGTGATCCATGTCCTAATGGCTGTATAATATTAATGGAGCTTGTCAATATAAAGAGACTTATTGTTTATATTCGTTTTTAGAGTTACTTGTATTTTTACGATATCTTTGGGATTATTTTCCATTGCACAATTTTTATTAAAAAAAATAACAGTCTTACAATTTTCACACTGGACAGTCCTTTTATTTAACTCATTTATTTACCCCTCCCAGTCTTTACATGTTCTTTGAAATCTGATCTCTCAGTGTTATGGCCACTTTACACACACCAACTTATCTGTCCAACTTCTGACCAACTTGCTGGTTGCAGTGAAATCATGGACACATTGTTCCATTGTACACAGTCACAAAATGGAGCAATGTGTCCATGATTTCACTGCAACCAGCAAGTTGGTCAGAAGTTGGACAGATAAGTTGGTGTGTGTAAAGTGGCCCTTACAGCAGACCTTATGGAGAGCAGATTGTGGCTTCTCAGGCTCACTGTGCCTTGCTTCTCTAAAGGTACCCTCACACGCGGCAATTTTGCTAGCACTTTCACTGGCAATTTGCTGGTTGCAGTGAAATCATGGACACATTGTTCTATTTTGTTGCAGTGTACAAATGGAACAATGTGTCCATGATTTCACTGCAACCAGCAAATTGCCAGTGAAATTGCATGCAATATTGCTGTGTGTGAGGGTACCTTGAGTGTAAAGCTGGATTTCCACACTTTCATTTCGGGAAGATTTTTCACAAGTCTCATTATCATAACAGGCAGGACAAGGATAGGTAAAACCTCTACACATAGCTGATAACACAGCCATCATGTCACAACTCTCTTTGTTCCCCTCCCTTCATAATGTCCATTTTAACTCCCAGTGACTGTGTGAGTGGTGCTGACTATATGAGGTGGCTCTGACTAACCTCATCCAAGTTTTATAACATTTTAACAGATGCGTTACCTTATTTTCCACTGATCTAGAGCCAACACTAATATTCTTAAAAAAGCCCAAAACTCCTCTAAATAATTCATCAAAGTCAATTATTAAATAGAAAAAAAAAATGATTCAAGCGTGAGCGTGAGCATACAATCAATTAGGATCTCTTGGATGCCCTCTATTGGGCCATTAGTTTATAGCAAGATTTTTTTTTTTTTTTGCTTTTTGTTTGGACACTTATTTTGAGCAGTAACTTTTTTTTTATTATTATTATTCTTGATCCCCACATTTCCAACCCCAAAACTTACATTTTCCATTGATGTAGAGACATTGGGGCGTGTTTTATTTTTTTCCTGAGACACGTTGAACTCTTTATACTGCATATCTCAAAATTGTTCTATTAATGTGTTAAAAATGTGTTAATAATTTTCATTTTGAGGAAAATGGAGAAAACTGCAATGTTGCCATTATTTTTTGAGTGTTGTTTTTATAGCTGTCACCAAGTGATATATATGAGATGTGGTGTTTAGTTTTGATGAACCTCAAAAACTCTGTATGCACAAAGCTCTTCTAGTAGAAACAGCTTCAGGACATGGCTTTTTTGGGGGGAAGTTTTTACTTTTCCTAAAGCAGTTTTGAAGAGTTTTTAAAGTATTTTGGAAGTTTCTTATCCTGAAGCAGTTTTTGCCATTTTATTTAGATAGTTCCGAGGCGTTTCTCATAACCCCATGTGGAAATGTAACATTTTTCCCAGTTCTGACCAGTGTCACTTTATGAAGTAATAACTCTGGAACACTTTAACAGATCACAGTGATTCTGAGAATATTGTTTTGTGACATATTGTACCTTACATTGGTGACACATTTAAGATTATATTTTTGCGTTTATTTGTAAAAAACATCAGAAATTTGGTGAAAAGTTCACAATTTTCAAACTGAATTTTTATTCCCTACACAAAATAGTTAAAGAGGACTTTTAACCCCCCTGGTGCATGGCAAACTAAATGCACCATGCCTGCTGCATTCAGGGAAGGGGTCCCCCATGCCTCTAGCCCCCCTGTGCGCCAAGACTTTATAAATCTTACACATAGTGAGTCCAGAGAGCCTTCCTCCTTATGCAGTCAGCACTGGCACGGAGGTTCTCCCCGCCTCCGGCCACTCTGTCCCGCCTTCTGCTGGTCTGTTCCTCCCCCTTATTGTGTGCGGCTCCCTTCTCGCCTGCGCCGGCTTCTAAGCTTCTGTTCTCACGCAGGCGCACAGTGAAGATGGGAGCCGTGGGCTGATGTCACAGCCTCACTATGAGCCTGCATGAGATGAAAAGCTTAGATGCCGACGCAGGCGAGGAGGGAGCCGCACACAATAAGGAGGAGGAACAGAGCACCAGGAGGTGGCACAGAGAGGCCGGATTGCTGGAAAACGCTGAAAACACACAATGAACACAACACTTCAGAATTCTCATAGATTTCTGACAAATCTGCACCAATTCTACATCAGAAAACACAGCGTGGGCACACAACCTATCAACTTCCATCATTCTCAACAGACATTCCACATGATTTTGTAATGTCGGTGCAAATTTCTATCTAATCAGACAAAATAACATTTGTGACCCCAGGCACTGATGTTGAGCGAGAAGGTCTGACTCACAGTCACAGGGCCAATCACAAAGGTAATAGGATTGAGATCAGGTCTTATTATGACATCCAATGATAGTACCACATCAGTACTGCAGCATCACTTTTATTATCACCAATGTTTGTATAAATGCATGCAATCTCCATAGGCAATTTGAATGGATACTTAGAATACTTACTTACTTACAATACTTAGAGGTACGGTAATCAACATACTTTTGGTTATAGGACCGAGTGTAGATATGACTGCAACATGAAAAAAAAAACAACATTTAGTTGTTATCTAAAAATGTAATAAACATGTAAAAATAAAATTGTAGCATAAATGAGAAAAAGATTGATGCACATATTAACTGAAAGAATATATAAAATATAAAAGTGATTAAATATAGAATTCAGATGCTCACCCAACAGATAAAGGTCCTGAATAGTGGAGAATCCTCCTATAACCATAATGTAATGTTTCTAGACTTGAGATGTCTGATATGATCTCTTGTTTGATGATCAGCTGTTGTGCTGCACGCATGCAATGCCAAACAATACGCAATTACATGTCAAAGTGCAGCCCCTTGTTTATTCAGAGTCAAAAGAGCTAACTATTTTTATTTTGTCTTGTACTGGAATTTTACTTGCTTGACAGTAAATGAAAAGTGAATGTCAAAAGTCATGGTTGAAAAGGCATTAATGTGCATAGAAGCATAATATTTCACGCAGATCCCCTTTATTGAATCTCATGCTTTAGGATGAGTGGGTCAGTGAAAACCTCTATTTTATATCCTTGAGCTGGCTGTGTACTTCATTATTATGAGATTTATTTCTGTAATGAGAATCAGCTCTGACTGCTAACTCTCTGGCAAGCTGGTACTTGTACGCCGTATATGTAGAGTAGATATCAGAATCTGAAACAGTGATAAGACAAGAAGTGAGATTCAATCTATTGTAGCCTCTCATTAGGCCAGGTATGCTTAAATAATGGATTACAATCACCAGTGCTAATGACTATCCTCCAAAATATAATAAGAATGGTATACAGCACTAACTCCATGGCAGGCCAGATGATTACCAATAATTTCCAAATCTTAATCTGACATGAAAGCAGAGCATATCAAACGTCCAAAATATACTTTTGGTAACTGCTCCACAAATCTTGTAGATTTACTGGCCAGTTTGAGAAAATTCACAAAATCATCTGTTTTTCACCCAGAAAAAGAGGATTTATCATCTGTATGCAATTGGATGCTTTCCACGTCCGTAAAGCTTCCGTTTTTTTTCATGTGCAACTTAATAAACTTCTCTATGTTAATATATAATTTGTGTATGAACAGACTCCTGCCACGTCAGCCAGGTTTACAAGGTGGCATGACATTAAAGGGATACTCCAGGGGAATAAAAAAAATTGTAGTGTCCCTTCCCTCAAACACTATAAAGCTGAGATGCCTAATACACTTCTATTATGTTAAGAACTCTTGCAATTGACTGTGACAGTAGCTGCTCTTCTCCAGTCAGACATTAAGTCCTTCACCACTGTGCAGCTCCGTGCTGTATCAGTCAGTTTCCTATAATTGCTGCTTCTGCAGTTCAAGAGTAGGGGGCGTGATGTTCTAGAAGCTGCCTGCTGTAACAGCCATTCTCCTAGTATACAGAGAAGAGGGGACATAGCCATGCCCCCTCTCCTTGGACTGACTGCAGGGGGGAAGCAGATATCAGGAACAGATAATCACTAGTGATGAGCGAGTACTAAAATGCTCGGGTGCTCGAAGCTCGGGCCGAGCATCCCGAGATACTCGTGTACTCGGCCCGAGTACCGAGCCCAATGTTATCCTATAGGAGACACGAGTATTTTTATGAAATGACTGCCGGCAGCATGGAAAAACCCTAAAAATGTCACAAAAGTCTCAGAAGAGTGCTGAAATGACATGGCAACACCATGGGGAAGACCCCTGGAAGCATTTCTCACTCAAAAGTCACAGCTGTGAACAATGTTGTCCGAGTTTCACGCCAATTTTACGGAGTCTCCAGAAAACCTTCCAAAATGACACCAAAATGAATATTTAGGGTGGAAATGTTAAGGGCACATACCCAATAGTGAGATACAGCTGGTGTATGTTACTTTTTGTGATTACATGAAAGATTTTACGTGAAAACATTGTGCGGCACTCCGATGACCCTGAGAAGAGACGAACATGAAGCCCTGTCTTGAAATAATGTGCCCATTTTGAGGAACTGGGTCTATTGTAGTATCTTCCTTTGCCAGGGCAGTCCAAAATTGGGAGATTCACCAATGCCCCTGGATACAGACATGCAGGAGGACCTGTAAACAAGAACTGGGTGTATTGTAGTATAGCCCTTTGGCCAGGGCAGCCAAAAATTGGGAGGCTCCTCATTGTCCCTGGATAGAGACGTGCAGGAGGGCCTGTAAACAAGAACTGGGTGTATTGTAGTATAGTCCTTTGGCCAGGGCAGCCAAAAATTGGAAGGTTCAACAATGACCCATGCATACAGACATGTAGTAGGGCCTGTAACCCTCAAGTGGGTGTATTGTAGTATAGGCCTTTGGCCAGGGCAGCCAAAAATTGGGAGGCTCCTCATTGTTCCTGGATAGAGACGTGCAGGAGGGCCTGTAAACAAGAACTGGGTGTATTGTAGTATCGCCCTTTGGCCAGGGCAGCCAAAAATTTGGAGGCTCCTCATTGTCCCTGGATAGAGACGTGCAGGAGGGCCTCAAAACATTTTTCCCATTGAAAAGGAGCGGGTCTCCTGTCGTTGTAATGCCCATTCTAAAAGAATGGGCGAAAAAATTTACCACTGCGGGTATACCTCAAACAACAGCCTAACTATTGTAACGGTCATCATGGTGTCACATGAGGAGAAGGAGGAGCAGTCCAGCGATTAGCCAAAGTCCTGAAGTGTGTACCCATGGGTGAGTGGAGGTACATGGCAAATTCACATAACAAAATTTTAATTCAGTTGTCATTTGCTGGTGGTGTGGTGAAGTCTGGCCCAATCCAACCCTTGTTCATCTTGATCAGAGTCAGCCTGTCAGCATTTTCAGTTGACAGGCGGGTGCGTTTATCAGTGATGATTCCACCTGCAGCACTGAAAACACGCTCTGATAAAACGCTAGGGGCAGGGCAGGCCAGGACTTCCAAGGCGTAGAGAGCCAATTCATGCCACGTGTCCAGCTTGGAGACCCAATAATTGAAAGGCACAGAGGAATCTCGCAGTACAGTTGTTCGATCTGCAAGGTACTCCTTCAGCATCTGCCCAAACTTAGCCCCTCACGTACCACAGCCCCTGAGGTGCGGGGTAGTGCCACCAGAAATGCTGAGAAAACTGTCCCACATCGTAAAGACAGTTCCCCTACCTCTGGCGGATTGGACTTCTGCCCCTCTCGGCCGTACGCCTTGGTTGTCCACCAAATCCTGACCTATGCCGCTAGCGTTTTGTGAGGGGAATGATTTGACTACTTCCGTGACTATGGCCCTGTGGAACTGCTGCATTTTGGCTGACCTCTCCGCCTCAGGAATGAGAGACATAAAGTTCTCCTTGTAGCGTGGGTCTAACAGTGTTGCCAACCAGTACTGATTGTCGGCCAAGATGTTCTGAACGCGAGGGTCACGAGCCAGGCAGCTTACCATAAAGTCAGCCATGTGCGCCAGACTCTTAACAGCCATCACTTCAGTATCCAGACCAACACGATGACTGAACATGCTGTCCTCCTCCTCCTCCTACTCATCTCCCCTGTCCTCTCGCCAGCCACGCTGAATCGAGGGTATGAGTGGTGTGCATGTCATATCCTCAATTTGGCCAGAGTTGCTCCATGTCTTCATCCTCCTCCTCCTCGTCATAGTCCTCCACTGCACGTTGTGATGAGATGAGGCTGGGCTGTGTGTTTTCACCCACACCCACTACTGTTTTTTGCTCCAAGTCATCGCGCTCGGCCTGCAATGCATCCTCTTTGATTTTCAGCAGAGACCGTTTTAGAAGGCAGAGTAGTGGTATGGTGACGCTAATAATGGCGTCATCGCCGCTCACCATCTTGGTGGAGTCCTCAAAGTTTTGGAGGACGGTACATAGGTCCGACATCCATCTCCACTCCTCAGGTGTTATGTGTGGAGTTTGACCCATTTCCCGACGGCTTAGGTGATGCAGGTAGTCCACAACTGCCCTCTTCTGCTCACATATCCTGACCAACAAGTGCAGAGTTGAATTCCAACTCGTGGGGACATCACACACCAGTCTGTGGGCCGGAAGACGCAAACGGCGCTGAAAGCCGGCAAGGCCGGCTGAAGCAGCAGATGACTTGCGAAAATGTGCAGACAGACGGCGAACTTTTACCAGCAGTTCAGACACCTCTGGGTATGACTTTACAAACCTCTGAACCACCAGGTTGAGCACATGGGCCACGCATGGAACATGCGTCAGCTGGCCTCGCCTCAAAGCTGCCACCAGGTTCTGGCCATTGTCACACACGACCTTTCCTGGCTTTAGGTTCAGAGGTGTGAGCCAGTGATCTGCCTGCTGATTCAGAGCTGTCCACACCTCTTCTGCATTGTGGGGTTTGTCACCTATGCAGACTAGCTTCAGCACAGCCTGTTGCCGCTTTCCAGAAGCAGTGCTGCAGTGCTTCCAGCTTGGGACTGGTGTGGAGGGTACAGTGGATGAGGATGCGCAGGAGGAGGAGGCTGAGGAGCATGACATTCCGGAGCTGTAGAGTGTTGGTGAAACCCTGACAGAGGTAGGGCCTGCTATCCTTGGTGTGGGAAGGACGTGTTCCGTCCCTCGCTCAGACTGGGTCCTAGCCTCCACAATATGAATCCAGTGTGCCGTCAAGGAGATGTGGACAAGTGCTTGTGGGCAAGGCCACTACGTGTCTGTGGTTAGGTGGACTTTGGCTGAAACAGCGTTGTTCAGGGCACGTGTGATGCTGTTGGACACGTGGTTATGCAATGCGGGGACGGCACATCTGGAGAAATAGTGGCGGCTGGGGACTGAGTAACGTGGGACAGCAGCCGCCATCAGGTCGCGGAATGATTCCGTCTCCACGAGCCGGAAAGGCAACATTTCTAGCGCTATGAGTCGCGAAATGTGATCATTCAGGACTGTGGCATGTGGGGCGTTGGCAGCGTATTTGCGCCTGCGTTCAAATGTTTGCTGAATGGATAATTGAACGCTGCGCTGGGACAAGGACGTGCTTGATGGTGGTGTAATTTGTGCGTGGGCAACTTCAGGTGCAGGGCCGGAGGCTTGTTCGCGGCCAGCATGGACAGGGGATTGGCTCGCACGCACAACAGGCGAAGACGTAGCAGTGACATCAGCAAGCACCGCTCCTCGACTCTGTTGTACTTCCCACAAAGTCGGGTGCTTGACTGACATGTGCCTGATCATGCTGGTGGTTGTCAGGCTGCTAGTTTTCGTACCCCTGCTGATACTGGCATGGCAGGTGTGGCAAATGGCCTTTTTGAGTCTTCTGGAGCCAACTTAAAAAACTCCCAGACTCGGGAAGACCGAACATTTGCACAGGCACCTTGAGTCGTGTTGTTGTTCCGGGGAACGGTTGCCTGCCTTCTGCCTGCGGACACGACCCTACTTCGTACTGCCTGTTGGGACGCTACGCCTCCCTCCCCCTGTGCACTATTGGCCTCGCTCTGCATATCCTCCTGCCATGTTGGATCATCCACCACGTCGTCTTCCTCTTCCGCACCATGATCCTCCTCCTGACTTCCTGGCAATTGTGTCTCATCATCGTCCACCCCTCGTTGAGACACTTTGGCAACGTTCCGTTCGTGAGAACGTGGCTGCTCAAATATTTGGGCATCTGTACATACCATCTCCTCATCACCCACTTCAAGAGGAGGTGGCGACAGGCCAGATTCTGCGAATGGATACGTAAACAGCTCTTCCGAGTGTCCTAGTGTTGGATCAGTAATGTCCGTGGACGTGTACTCGGCCTGGTGGTAGGAAGGAGGATCAGGTTGGGAAATGTGCGGTGCAGTATCACGGCTACTGACACTTGACCGTGTGGAAGACAGGGTGTTTGTGGAGGTGCACATCTGACTTGAAGCATTATCCGCTATCCAAGTAACAACCTGTTGACACTGCTCTTGCTTCAACAGCGGTGTACTGCTGCGGGCTCCAAGAATTTGGGACAGGACGTGCGAGCGAGGAGATGTGGCCCTTTGTTGTTGCGAAATTAGTGCTTGCACACGACCTCGGCCTCTGCCTGCACCACCATCACGTCCACTTCCTTGTTCCTTGCCAACGCCCTTGCCAATTTGCCTGTATACTGCGACAACTGTCTGGTGTACGTCATACCTTGATACAGGTTAGGGACTAAAATCCTAATCTCCTGTGACCTCTACAGTCACCAGTCTGGTGACTGTTCAGATCACAGGAGATTAGGATTTTAGTCCCTAACCTGTATGAAGGTAGTAATTACACCAGTCTGGTGACTGGTGTACGTCATACCTTGATACAGGTTAGGGCCTAAAATCCTAATCTGTCATCATTACAGTCACCAGACTGTTGTAATTACTACCTTGATACAGGTTAGGGACTAAAATCCTAATCTCTTGTGATCTGAACAGTCACCAGACTGGTTAACGTACTACCTTGATACAGGTTAGGGACGAAAATCCTAATCTCCTGTGATCTGACCAGTCACCAGACTGGTGTACGTCATACCTTGATACAGGTTAGGGCCTAAAATCCTAATCTCCTGTCATCATTACAGTCTGGTGACTGGTCAGATCACAGGAGATTAGGATTTTCGTCCCTAACCTGTATCAAGGTAGTACGTTAACCAGTCTGGTGACTGTTCAGATCACAAGAGATTAGGATTTTAGTCCCTAACCTGTATCAAGGTAGTAATTACAACAGTCTGGTGACTGTAATGGTTTCAGGAGAGGATTTTAGTCCCTAACCTGTATTAAGGTAGTAAGTACAACAGTCTGGTGACTGTAATGGTGTCAGGAGAGGATTTTAGTCCCTAACCTGTATTAAGGTAGTAAGTACAACAGTCTGGTGACTGTAATGGTGTCAGGAGAGGATTTTAGTCCCTAACCTGTATCAAGGTAGTAAGTACAACAGTCTGGTGACTGTAATGGTGTCAGGAGAGGATTTTAGTCCCTAACCTGTATTAAGGTAGTAAGTACAGCAGTCTGGTGACTCTAATGGTCACAGAAAAGCTTGGATTCCGATCTGTATCACCCTGCCTATATCCTCCTAGATTAGTCCTGAGAAGGACTGTTCTGGTCACTGGAAAGCTTGGACTCCGATCTGGATCACCCTGCCTATATCCTCCTAGATTAGTCCTGAGAAGGACTGTTGTGGTCAGCAGCAGTTTGCAGCCCTACTCCGGATCTACCTATAAGGGCCGCAAATCTGTCCCTAAGCAGCAGCAGACACTCTCCCTACACTGACTGTCTGGATGGCTGTGTGCCGAGCACAGCGCGCCGGGAGTTATAAAGGCTTGGTCACGCTGTGCAGGGCGGCCAATCACTGCTATGCCACAACTAACAGGGCTGTGGCATTGCAGTAGTCTGCCAGCCAATCCCTGCACGTGGGCTGGCTCTCAAAAGAGCGTCAATATGCAGAGATGACGACCACGAGCACAGCACGAGTATCGCGAGATTACTTGGTGCTCGACGAGTAGCCCGAGTACAGTGATACTCGTGCAAGTATTGAGTAGTGGCGAGGATGCTCGCTCATCACTAATAATCACAGCTTCTGGAACATTATGCCCCGTGTTCTCACAACTATTATCAGGAGACTGATACAGCTGGAATCTGCACACTGGTATCTTAACATCCCATCAATTACAATAGTTTTAAACAAAATAAAAGTGTATTAGGCATCTAAGCTAGGGATGAGTGAACCGAACTTTAAAGTTCAATTTTGTACTGAACACAAACCTTATAAAAATTAGTGTTCGGGTTTGAATGCTTTACGTACACAAACCACTGGAGTAAGCATGGTTATGATTGGGTACACTTGCTGCTTTGCACAGTGAGAGCTGCTTACAGTGTTTGAATGGCTCGCAATGGGGATACAATCAGAGTTATTGGATGTAGTGGGCACCAAAAAAAAAAGTTTGTTTATGGCTGGCTGTATGTGGGTAGAGCGCTGAACTGTGACTTCTGAGGTTCGGCCAAGTTTGGGTCCAGAATAGAACTTTATATAAAATCTGGCTGAGCCCCAGGAGCCCGAACTTCATTGAGTCTGCTCATCTGTAATCTGAGCTATATAGTGTATGAGTGCAGGGCACTACAAACATTTTTACCTCCCCGGGATACCCCTTTAAGGCCATGCGTTTTGCTGGGCAGCGCAAGTGTTGCTCATTAAAAACTCAGGACTGCGGAGACTTTTAGGCCATGTGCACACGCTGAGTATTTGATGAGTTTTTTTACCTCAGGATTTGTAGACAAAACCAGGAGTGGAGCAATCAGAGGAAAAGTCTAATAGAAAAACCTGCACCACTTCTGTATTTAATTACCCACTCCTGGTTTTGACTGCAAATCCTGAGGTAAAAAACTCATCAAATACTCAACGTGTGCACGTGGCCTTAGCCTTACTGTTTTGTTCTGGCAGCTAGTTGATTAATTTCAATTACTCTAATGGAATTAGAGGCTGGGGTCCATAGCTCCCAGTTATAGATTAGCCAGTCTGGTTCAGTGTGATCTTCAGTATTGTTAGTTTATCTCCCTGTTTTTGACTTCGGCATGATCTCTGATCATGATTACCTTACAATTCTGCCTTTGTATCTGGAGCTCGGGTTTTGATGTGATTTTACTAAATTCCCCTGCCCTATAAGTCATCCTGGCTGACAATTCGCACAACCGGCCATGAAATTTAGCAATGGAACAGTGCACTCATTGATTTGGCAAGTCTGATCGGAATATGGATCAAAGTAACGAAGGCTGCATTTTTTTTTTACATGCAGACTATCAGTTTATGTGTAAACTAGATGGTGGCCCTGATTCTAACGTATCAGGCATGCTAGAATATGTAAGTAGTTTATGAAGATTTAAGAATAATGCAATGCGGAGCTGGGTTTAAATCCTGCGCCAATATCGTTGATTAGTCGCGAGCGGCTGGCGTGACCAATCAGCAAAGTGGGATTTCCGTTACAGACAAACAGACAGAATTAGACAATTATATATTCGAGACTACTGAACACTGGCACTGCTGTAGGTATCTGACACTGCTGTATACTGACCCCGCTGTACACAGTGTACAGCAGTATCAGTGTTGTGCGGCGGTGTGGGTGTTCAGTGGCCAGGCGCAACCAATCAGCGGGGTCAGAATGGAGTGGGGCAGAATGAAGAGGGGTCAGAATCGAGTGAGGCAGAATACAGTGGGACAGAATGGAGTGAGGCAGAATACAGTGAGGCAGAATCGAGTGGGGTAGAGCAGGTTCCCCCCTCTGTTTTCACCCCTGGACGGCTCCCCCCTCTGTTCTGACCTGTACCTGGCTTTAGCGACGTTTAAGAACCAAGTCTCACTCAGTGGCACGGTCATGTGACAGGGTGTGTGACGTCACATCAAGCTGGCCTGTCACATGACCACTGTACAGAGTGAGACTCTGTTCCTGGAGCCTTCAGCACCCGGCATCGCTAAAGCCAGGCACAGGTGAAAACGGAGAGGGACGAGGACAGAGCGGCGGGTGCCGGTGGTTCCGCTGGCGGCAGTGTGTGGCAGCACTGCCATCAGCGGACGCCATATTGTTGGACGACTCCGCTGCCGACCTGCCAGGGAGTAGTGGGCGGGGCCATCTGCGGCTAATTCTGTCTGTTTCTCTGTGACAGAAATCCTGCATCGCTGATTGGTTGCCGCCGGCCAGGCGCGATCAATCAGCGACGCAGGATTTCCGTTACAGAGAGACAGACACGATAAGGCAATTATATAGTAGGATAAATTCATGTGAAATGTCATATTCACTACCATTAGAACTTTGTGCTGTTCATATGCTACCCATTTTGTATAAGGACAGTACATGGACATTTAATACTTGTCTGAATAATCCCTTGATGGCAGAAGCATAAGTAGGAAGAGACTACCAAAGTTTAGGGAAATATTCGGTGCAAATTTTAACAGAAAATGTGGTTTGTGTTGCCATTTTCTGGGCCGAGTAACCTTTCAAATCTTCTAGACCTGTGTGAATGCTTTTTTTTTTTCACAGCCAGCTACAGTTTTTTATTGGTACATTTTGAAGTACTGGTGAGGTTTTCATTGCTTTCCTATTGCATTGTTCTTGGAATCCAATGGGGACGTCACAGACGTCAATATCGTGTGCAATATCGCTACGGCACATGACGTTGCAGCAATATTGACGTGTATGACAGGGCGCATCAACCAGCGATAAATCGCTGGTTGATGGTCGCCAGGTTTTAGAGCCTGCTCTAAAACCTGGTGATGGTCGAGTGGTGGACATGCAAGATCGCCGCTTGTGACACCGGGAGACGAGCGAGAAGCCAGCTCCTAGCGTCTCTCAGCAAGCGATGAGATCGCTGCCGACATTGACGCGTGTGACGTCCCCATGATTGATTTTTATGCCCTGAGAAAGTGGCCAGAGGGCCATGAAACTCGTAGGCTTAATAAAGTGTCCTAAAAAGAAAAAAACAGTTACCGTGTCATTATCTGGCAGCACACATAGTGGATCCCTACTTTATTCTTTGATATCATTGTTCGTGGAATGCGAACTGGAAAATGCATTTTATGGTGTTTATTTTTCTTTCTTCAATTTACTATATGGGTTAATCAATTTCATATCTCCATGGAATTGTCTTGTATAGACTCAGTGAAACCAAATGTGCTCTTTTTATTTTTTAATGTAGAAATGAGATACTTTAAACACTTTTTTCATTTTTAAGCTTTATTTTTTCACTTGAGTCTGCAATCCTTTCATTGACTTCTTACATATACCGCTAACTCTAGTATATAGGAAGATTACAATGAATGAACCACATGCTGGATTTTGATTGGCCGAGATGGGGCCTGCACGAAGCCCCCAGCTGCCATGGTTTTGTATCAGCACCCCATTATTAGGTCAGGGGCTGGCGGCATTAGGCACCTGAACCGATGACCATGATGAATGAAACCACTTAAATACAGCTGTCAAATACTGATCGCATATTTTTAACCAATTAGATAATGCTATCAGAGTAGCTCTTGTAGCTGCTAAAAGAGGCTGGTACTCTTGAATTCGCTGGGTATGGAATCCACTCAACGCAACCATTGTAGAACATACATATACAATGGCGATCAAAATTAGAGAACAATGTATGATCACTTGATTTAAGACAGAATGTAATCTACATTGATCAACATTTGAAGGTTTTTGTGTGAGGAGTACACCACGCCACTAAAACAGTGTTTTCCAAAATAACCAAAGTTTATCAACTTAAAACCTTCATTTAACACAAAATGTGATGATCATAATTAGAGAACAGCAATGACTGTACCAAAGAGAAAGATTAAAACTAAATGTTGTGAAGGTTACAACAGTCACCAATCAGTAGGACATGGACAGATCTTTGCTTTGAATGACTTATGCTGGTTTCACACTGCAGTTTTTCCTTGATCAGGTTCATCAGGTTTTGTGTGCCAAAACCAGGAGTGTCTCCAAAACTCAGAACAGGTGTCAATCTTTCAATTATAGTTT
The DNA here is from genome assembly GCA_033576535.1 of Allobates femoralis. NCBI lineage: Eukaryota > Metazoa > Chordata > Amphibia > Anura > Aromobatidae > Allobates > Allobates femoralis. Next base: position 286,525,175 of record JARQOC010000003.1, on the reverse strand, counting down.
TTCTCTGCAGGTTCCTCTCCTGGTTTTGGCACAGAAACCTGATCGAACCTGATCAGGTAAAAACTGCAGTGTGAAAACAGCCTTAAGCACATCTGCAGCCACAGGACATCACTAGTCTCTCACACTGCTCTGGTGGGATTTTGGTGCACTCTTCTTCCAGTTACTTACACAATTTAACAGCTGTGGTTTTCTTGGTCATAACTTAGTCACCAAGGATTTTCCAGAGGTTTTCTATTGGGTTTATATCAGGACTCTAGGCTGGACATTTCATTGTTTCAATGTTTTCAGTTAAAAGGAAAGGCTTTACCTGTTTTGCTGTGTGACAGGGGGCATTGTCCTGCATGAAAATTGCAGGCTGCTTAAGTGCTGAATTTAAGTAACTAACCATGTGTCGTTGAAGAAGGTTCTGATACACACTTGCATTCACTCTGCCATGTAGCTGTATGAGAGGTTCAACGCCTGAAGAAAACATTCCCTAAACCATGACACTTCCTCCACCATCTTTTATAAACTTTGGGTTCGGTCTTTCCCCAGTTTGTCGAGGAACAAAATCTTTCCCATCAGACCAAAATAAATTAAACTTGCTTACAGCACTAAAATGAACAGTGGACCACTTCTTTGTCCACTCAGCATGCTCCTCACCAAAGCTGAGTCTAGCCTTTTGATGCTTTCCGCTAATAAGAAGTTTGGTCACTGTAGAGTGGGCTTTCAGAACAAATGCTCTTAAACGTCATGGCACTCTATGATGAGACAGATCCTTACTCTATTCAGTGTTGAACTGGCAGGCTATCCCAGCTGCAATGTTGAAACAATTACCCATGGAGATTCTCTGCATTATCCTGTCCTCTCTTGCATTTATCTTTCAAAGGCGACCAGCCTTTTTGGCGGACTCAAAAGAGTTTGTGATGTTATAAAGATACAATATTCTAAAAATCACAGACTTGGAACAACTAACTTCTGTTGCTATGACTGATAGGGTGACCCCCTTTGGCCTTCATCTGGAGAACCTATTTATTCAAATGTGATTAGCGCTAGAGAAATCCTTAAAGGGAACCTGGCAGCTAGTTTATGCCTCCCCAGCTATCATTATCTGTACCTGCAGCTTTATAATAACTGTCTAATCATCCCTGTCTGAGCTCATGGTGTAATGTGAAAGGTGAAAAAAAAAGCATTTATACACTAACATTTCCTTATGTAATGAGGCAGTCAGTCCCCAGCTTGGAGGACAGGGACTGTTTGGCAGGTTAATAGTTAACATTTCAGCCTTGTGCTAGAATATCTTGGGAGACCTGATGTGATGTCACAACCATGTGACTACAATAGGCGGAGCTAAGTTCTCATAGAACATAATATGTTTGTTGGTTTAGCTCCGCCCACTATGGTCACATGATCGTTACATCACACAGGTCCTTTAGCTATCCAAGTTAAAAGTGAGTTAACTATTATCCTGCCAGACAGTCCCCCTCCTCAAGGTGGGGACTGAAATGTAAGTGTATAAATGCTTTTCTTTCACCTTTCACATTACACTATGAGCTCAGACAGGGATGATTAGAATAGTATTATGAAGCTGCAGCTACAGATAGTGATAGCTGGGGAGCATAAACCACCTGACAGGTTCCCTTTAAATAAACCGACGTATTTGCAGATCTGCACCCTCCAGAGTCTAAATAAATATTATATAAAATCTAATTTTTGTTAGTAGCACACTAATAAAGCAGCAAAAAATATATTTTCTATAAATCAATATATAAAAAGGCTGGATTATTTTAGTACTCACTCTTAATATGATTAACTAATTTATTATTACTCCAAGATGCACAAACCCATATAAAAAATGGCTACCGTTCAGAGCTAGTTTAAGAAAAAGAGGAGAATTTTGTGTACTCACCGTAAATTCCTTTTCTCTTAGCCTCTAATTGGGGGACACAGGACCGTGGGTGTTATGCTGCTGTCCACTAGGAGGCGACACTAAGCAGAATCTGCAAAAGAGTTAAGTGGCTCCTCCTCTACAGCATATACAGCCTAGAGCAGGAAGTGCTTCTCCAGTTTTGTGCTAAAGCAGTAGGAGAATTAACAGAAGAAAGACAAGAATCACAGTAAAATAAGGCCTGTTAAGTAAACAGGCAGCCACATAATAACAGTAAGGTAAAACGTGTAACCGAACAGGCAACTACGTAATAACAGTATAAGCAGGCCTGTAAAATAAACAGGCAACTATATAACCTCTCAGGAGTAAGAGGAGAACCTAGTTACGGCCCGAAACGGGCAACAGGGTGGGTGCTGTGTCCCCCAATTAGAGGCTAAGAGAAAAGGAATTTACGGTGAGTACACAAAATTCTCCTTTTCTCCTTCGCCTCATTGGGGGACACAGGACCGTGGGACGTCCTAAAGCAGTCCCTGGGTGGGAACAGCAATGGAAAATCACTAATGATAAAAATAACGATGCACCTACAGGTGGGCTACTGCCACCTGGAGGGTACAGTTTCCCAGACTTGCATTTGCAGAGGACTGAGTGAAAACCTAAAGCGTCTGGCAAGCATGAGCATGCTGGCCACGTGGATGCCTTACACACTTGTTGTGGTAATTCCTGGTGCCTAATAGCTCAGTAGCCCAGGAGACCCCAGCAGTCATAGTAGAATGTGCTGTGCCCGCAGCCAGAAGGATACAGCACCATGGATGAATGGTGCTACCTAAAAATTAATAATATAATAAGAGTACTAATAATATAAACGATATTAATTTATGTTTCACTTTTTTTTTTTTTTTTTTGTAACAATGCAACAAGCATGGATGGTGGATTTAAGCCATTTGATCAAGTATTTGTAGAACCTGGCCTGCCTGCTGTGTTTATCCTTCTGGAAGAAGGAAAAGAGGTTGCTAAAGGGAACTTGTCCTGGGCGCGTATATGCGTAGGGTCCTGACCAAGGTCTAGTAATGTAGTGTAATTCTGACCGGATGAACTGGCGCTGGGCTTAGGCCGTCAGAAATATATATTCAGGTAGGCAGACAACAAAGGACACCATCATCTTGAGGAAAAAACTAACCGGACGTAGGACAACATTGTCTGGGAGACCAGAAAAAAACAAAAAAGGTGGTTTACCTGAAAATGCTGCAAATTTAAAGACTCTGCGGAGAGAGGCAATTGCCATCCAGAAAAAAACAACTCCCTGTGTGAGAAAACAAAGGGATTTGTCCCCCATGGCTTAAAATGTGGTTAGCGTAAACCTGCGAGGACGAGGGTCAGGACCCCTGGGTCTAGTAGACTGAAAGGGAGGAACAAGTCGGCAGACTCCTTGAAGAAAAGATAATAATTGAGGTCTGGTAACAAGGCGATGCCGATAGGGGTATGAAAAGGGTTGAAACTTGTCCTTTGAGAGGACCTAAGGAACAGGCGCGAGTGCAGATCCGATTGCGTGGGACTGGGAATCCTTGGGAGGAAACCGTGCTGAGGTGATAAAAAGCACAAGAAGAAAGGAAAGAGAATGATTTCCCATGTTGATGGAATATCTCTTCAGAAAAACTGTGTCCGCGCTCTGATTGAGGTTGCGACAACATTATGTGAACACCCAGGTGTCCAGGGTCACGTTGTCGAATTCAGAGCCGATGGATTATGATGGTAAGATGGTCTTCCGAGAGTGGATCTGGACGATCAAGTAGGTGGCATAGCACGTCAGCTATGAAGTGACCGAGATCGGCATACCAAGCGCGCTTGGGCTAGTGTGTGTGGCCACAAGGAGGATTTGTCAACAGTCCAGTTTGATTATCTTCACTACCTTAGGATAGTGGTAGTCTGGGAAAAAAAGGAGTGGAGTTGGAATTGGGTCCAGTCTAAGATTAGACCTTCCGCCGTCTATGACTGTGGGTCGTGGGACCTGGCTATGAAGCAAGAACCTTGGTAATGAGGTGTGACACCACTACGGATGTTCCCGGAGTTCTCTAGTGATGGCAGAGTTCTTTGAAGACACCTGGATGTAGGAACCCTATTCTGAGGTAAGCCCTTGGCAACGGAGGAACTGTTTGTTCTAATCATCTACAAGCGTAGAATAGTAGCCGGTAACACTGAGTTTGTGAATCCCGCCTAGTGAAGAATGTGGTAAACGTCCTTCATTGCCTGATATCTTCGGGATTCGCTCTAGTGAATCGACATATGCCACAGCCATGGCATCGTCAGACTGCCTTCTGAAATTGCGGTACGCCAGAAGAAGGGATAAAATCTTCAGTGTTGGGAATCTCGCCCAAATCTCCCAAAGGACGATGAGTATCGTTGATTCCGATCAGGACCAATTGTTCCGAGTGTTGAGATGTAGGTACAGCGCGCCTTTCTCTGTCCGAGTCACGTCCGTGAATAGTACCCTTCAACTTGGTGGAAGAAGATACTTCCCCTGCGTACTAGTGAGTGGCTGAGCCACCACAGAAGATACCATATTGCTGGTACTGGAAGATGACAACTCTTGATACGTGATCGTACCATCTCATCTCATGACGTGAGCATGGATAACTGGGGAGGCCTGAGGAGCAGCTGTGTCAAGGAATAACTACCAGTGCTGCCACCGTCCTGCCTCTGACCGTCATGTCAGCTCTGACAGGCTGAGGTGACCGTTGAAGGAGAGTGCGGACTTCCAGTTGAAGTGCCTATGCCTAGTCTCGGAAAAGTCTGACTAGTATTTTCGAAACGCAGTTCAATATATTCAAAACACTAAAGACTGCAGTGAAAACTGGCGTAGACTTGTGGAGGGTGACCAGCCAACCAAGTCTTAATAAAGTGTTCACCGTAATAGAGATGCTGCGTTCTCAATCCCTGAAGGTCGTGTATTGAGGAGTAAACTTCCAGGTATGGAAGAGTGACCTCGTCCCTAGAATGCAGGAAAAACCCAGACAACTGCCATAACCTCTGTGACCACTTAGGGAACTGTAACAAGTGTGCACGGAAACGCCACACTGAGGAATGGCCTTTGCAAATTGTAAATATGATAAGTGGCTGCAAGTGGAACATGCAGGTAGTCGTCCTGTATATCTAAGGATACAAGGTATTCTCCGTGTTCCATGAAACATTATTATGGAGCGGAGAGAATCTGTGCGGAAAAATCTGTTCCAGGTATGTTTGTCTAGCTGTGTCAGTCTAGCATGGGACGTACTGCACGTTCTTGTTTATGGGCTTCAAGATATTTGGGATAGAGCCTTTAAAACCCTGCTGTGTGTGTGGCACAGGCATAGAACCTTTAAACACGCTCTGCGTGTAGCACAGGCATAACGACTCCCTGAATTGAGGGTTGTCTGTGATCGCTACATGTGCGTTGATCGAGTTTGGGTTGATCTAGACGATGAATTCCCAAGAGGTTGCAAATTGGATTGTTGACTGCGAGTGAGGCACCGTCTGGTGCTGTGCGATTGGCATCCTCAAGGTATGGTAGCGGACTCTGATGCTCACTGTTGTGTTCTGTTCAGCAGAACTGTGACCCTAGGGAAAACCTGTTGTCAGATAGGGTACCGTACGAGCCTTGCCATGGAGTCCAAATCCAACAAAACTCCCTTATGGTAAGTGGGGCGCTGAGGGTCCCATGGGTACGATCTTGCGTCCTGCGAGACACAGTTGAATGTTCGAATTATCGACATTTAGCTTCCTTTGAGATGGGACGTTGATTTGGAGATGCATAAAGGTCCGAGTCTGGGTTGGATTGCGAAAACCATCAGACGTCGGAGCCATCATCCTGCTGCATGCTAGTTTCCCATAAGCTGCGACATAGTCGCAGACGTAATAACTGTCTACCTAGATGTAGCATTATGTGCTCTGATAGGTACTGGCATCATTGGCTGACACGATGCAAGGAAAGCCAGACTGTGCCTATTAGTGTGTCACCCGCACTAGGCAGAGGAACTCTGCTCGCTGGATGTGAACATAGGCGAAGCCGTGTCATCGTAACAACACAGAATAAACACATTACATCCATAGGGCATTGAGTGGATCACTTCTCCCCTGTGCGTACTGAGAATAATCTGACGCCTAATTTCTTCACTGAGATTATGTGTAGCTGCTGACAAAAAGGTTTACAGCAGCACAGAGTATGTCAGGAGAGATCTTGTAGGGCACGGTACACTCATTGTGATTTAGTGATGACAACACTGTGCTGCAGCAGTTGATGAAGTTGAAATATTCACAAAAACTGTATTCACAGCAGCACAGAGTATTTCAGGGCAGAACACGTCGGTCAGCCCACTTGCTGTACTGGCCCTCGTAAATGCCTATGTAGCCTGTCACACATGGCATAGCCTGTGACCCGTGGCATAGCCTGTCACACGTGGCATAGTCTGCACATGGTGTACAGGGGGAGAGGAGGCTGCAGCAGGAATCATATCCCCGCTGACAGCCCTGCATCCGCCCCCCCCCAGCCTGTCACTCATGGTGTGCAGGGGGCAGAGAGCTGCAGCAGGGAGACAATCCCTGCTGGTCTGGTATATGCCCCCATAACCTGTATGCCCCCATAGCCATTACACACTGTATATGGCCGCTGTGCCTAACAGTGTGCTGTGCCCACATCATAATGGCGCCCAGAGCGTTTTTGGCGCCGCCAGGAGGAACAAGGAGGGGGCGGGAACCTGAATGGGCGCGCAATACAAGCGCCCAAAGGAACTTCCCGCCCCTCTCCGTGATGCGGCGCCGCGTCATTTGACGCTATTCGGAGGGCGGGCGGTGGGCGGGGATAGGCGGTGCCTTCCACGCTAGGCCTGAAGCCGGGGCCTAGCGTGATTTGCGGCCCCGCAATGGCAGGGGGGGTCGGCGCGGAGGTCCGGGATGGATCCAGAACCGCCGGTCTGGCAGCGAGGGGGGCCATGACGGATCCCTGCCACCCCAGGTACCTTGCTGCCTGCTCTTGCAGGGGCAGCGTAGGGGAAGCTGAGTACCTCTTCTCCCTGCCTTGGGCTGTGGAAGCTGTGCAGGGAGAAGGGGGACAGGTAGACACCTCTGGCCCTGCAGGGCTGAGTGGGGCTGTACCCGGACCCCACCAGGATCCTGGGGTAGATAAGTGCAGCTGCGCTGCTGGTACCTATGGTGCCTCAGCCTAATAGCCCACAGGGTGATTAGGGGGACTGCTGTGCTTGTTTGAGAAGCTTGTGAGCCTGCGCTCCTGCAGGCAGCCGGGTGCCTTAGCCTAATAACCCACAGGGTGATTAGGGGGACTGCTCCAGAATCCCAGCCCAGAGTGCAGCATGTGCTGCTGGTACCTGTGGTGCCCAGCCTAATGACCCATAGGGTGATTAGGGGGTCGTCTCTGAGCCTGTGCTTCTGCAGGCATCCATCCAGAATCCCAGCCCAGAATGCAGCATGTGCTGCTGATACCTGTGGTGCCTCAGCCTAAGCACCCAGAGGGTGATTAGGGGGACGTCATCTGGCAGAAAGTCCAGCTCTGGCTTCAACTCAGGACCGCGAGGGAGTGAGGAAGGTGGATGTTATGCTGGGCTGTCTCAACTTTAACCCAGCAACCCAACAGTGGGAGGCCGAGAAAGGAGTACGGCATATGTAACGATTCTCAACTTCAACCCAGCGCCCCAACAGTGGGTGGCCGAGGAAGGAGCATGCCGGGGGCCACGCCGGACCCACTTTTCTTCATTGGAAGAAAAATAGATGAGAAAAAGTAGAGAGTAAAAATGTAGGTGTGCCTCCTTCGACACTAAGCAAAAACTGGGGAAGCACTTCCTGCTCTAGGCTGTATATGCTGTAGAGGAGGAGCCACTTAACTCTTTTGCAGATTCTGCTTAGTGTCGCCTCCTAGTGGACAGCAGCATAACACCCACGGTCCTGTGTCCCCCAATGAGGCGAAGGAGAAAAATATGAATAAAATTCTGTATAATTAACATGTATATGTATATTTATTTTTATGACTACTAAATACATAAGTTCAGATAGATTTTTTTATACTGAGCTAAATTTAAATTTCTCCTTACTTGTATAAGAGAAACAAGGGCAAGTTTTTTTTCCCAATAGATCCTGAGTTCTCAGTCTATTGTGTACAAATGTTTCAGAAGCTGCCACTGTTTTAATGTTACAGTATTTCCTCTTATTGATATTCATTTCCATACACTCAGTTGGAGCAGGTTCCTGCATTATTCTTTGTATAGCGATTCCTAGGTCCTAATGCTTAAGATCTCCTTAATGTGCCGGGTGAATCCTGGCTGTGCTTGAGGGGCGGTTTCAGCAGTGACTCAGGTTTCCCGAGCCATGAGCTCCGATTGTAGGGCTTCTTCTCCCCCTGCAGCCACCAGAAATGTGGAAATAATGAAGAATCCAGTATCCACTTTGGAAGGAGGATCCTCATTGCAGACTCCGCAGGCGAGCTATCTATTGAAGCTCCAGGACACAGCATCTCAGCACAGGGTGAGCTAGCCAGGTGACTGCCAAGGGAGAAGAGGCCCTACGATAACTGAAAGTACCTTCAATATGAATTTCCTTGTCAATTGAGGTAAAAATACTGTAAACAGACAGGAGAGCCACTAAGAGTATAGAGCAGGAGACTGGACGAGGTTACCAGAATAAATATTTATTATAAAATAAAGCTTTACACTAAATGGAACTGCAGTAAGAAATGCCATACATGAGTCATTTCATCCTCATATTAGGTCACTGCATCTGTACTTTATTCCTGCAACAAATCCTGAGTTGCATTTAGGCCGTGTTCACACAGGACAGAATAAAGGTAGGGTTTTTACGCAAAAAACAGGATTGGATCAACAGAAGATTTTCATTTACATTTATTTTTACTTTGAAGAGAGGCTATCATCAGCAAATTACTTACTGGTTAAATCAGGTTTTACCTTCATATGTATTTTTAAACATTATTGGTTGTATTTAGTTTTTTTTCCATATCACAATCTTTATTAAAAAAAGTCATTTTGCAATTTTCATATTGTCTAGTGGGGCTATTTTAAACTCATTGTCTGGTCCTTTTAGTAAGCTAATTCAGCATTTACAATAACAGGCAACACTTCTATACAGAGCTGATTACATAGGATCCATTAGTCACAATAGGTGATGCCTCACCTGACACCGCTCTTCTCCCTTTACAATGGACTCTGCACAGGCTCAATAGATGCTACAATACAAAATATAAGGTTGGGATGCGACTATTGTGCCCATGTACATGTGATGTTTCCTGAAACAACATGATTTTTACATTTAAAAAAAGCCACAGTGGCCATTGTGAACACTGGGGCAGGTCTATTGTTTTATCTTTGGTGTAGATTCTTCAGTAGATATAGAAGAATGCTAAAAATATATATGACACAAAAAGATGATTTATACAATCGGTCATTTATGATGATGGCTTTCTTTAACCCCTTAGTGACCACCAATACAACATAACTGTCTCAAGAAATATGTGAATAGCATTCCTGGACGGGTGAAGATGCAGCAGCGTTCAGCTGTACATTATAGCTGACACCATGTTGTACCAGCAGTATTAGCACCGACCATGACAGATTAACCCCATGGATGCTGTTGTCAATAGTGACGACAGCATCTACATAGTCAACAGAGTGGGGGCCTTCCTCTTTAATCCCTTTGGCATCCTGAGACCAGGATTGTGTGATCCTGATGCTGGCCATGACAATTCAAGCCCTAATAACGGCCTTGAGTCTGCCAGCTATAGTGTCCTGTTCAGATGTTAGCAATGTTTAGGTGGTAAATGTAACATTATCTTTATTGCCTTGCCACTTTGCATTAATTCCTGAAAAGCAGCTGAAGGATTAACAAACTACATGACAATAGCTTTAAACACATTGAGCGGTGCGGTTTTTAAAATGGTTTAACTTTTGGTGTTTCTTAATATATAGGTCCCCCAAGTCAATCAAAACTGAACAGGTCCGTAAAAAATTATGTTTTGTAAATTTCCTTGAAAAAATGAAATTTACTGCCACAATTTGAAACCTAACATCCTAACGAAATATAAGAACATTTTACAGACGGTGCCGATGTAAAGAAGACATGACGGAAATGTTGCTTCCCAACTAGTTTGTGTGGTCTAACTATCTGGATAGTCATTTAAAGTTTGAAAATTGAGAATTTTTAGAAATTGTCAAATCTGATATTTTCATAAAACACAAAACATTTCAACCTAAATTTACCATTATCATGAAGTAAATAGTGTCAGGAAAAAAATGTTTCAAAAATCACTGGGATTTGGTGAAACATTGCAGAGTTATTACCACAAAGTAACATGTCAGATTTGAAAAATTTGGCCTAGTCAATTAGGGCTAAAGATGCATTCCTAATGATCCCATGTGTGTTTGATAAAAATTGGAATATGACAGCCATCCACATGGTATTGGGGCCTCTTGACTGTCCGTAAATTGTCAGGGACACAAAGATCAAGCTGTTGGAACTCAAATTGCCCAATCCTTTTTTTTTGGCGGTGAGATAAGCAGCTGATTGAGAAGGCCGCTGCTGGATTTATCTAAGAGAACACTGGAGAGTTTGACAGCCTGTTATAGATAGAGGGATTCATATTATGGAGAAAGTCATCAGGTACATAATGCATATGACCAGCTCTACTTTTGGTTAAAAAAAAAATATCCAAAATGACCTGTGTGAAGTCGACCTAATAGTGTGCATAGTGAATTAAGTAAGACACACCGTTAGGCTGGATAAAACTGTGCAGCACTTCCCCTCTTTATGGTAGGAAGTTGGAGAATGATCAGAACACTTTGTAGTTCTGTTGCATTTGTTAAAGTCTTTCTACTTTTTAATACTGTACATCCTGCATAAGATTTTGCTTCACATTTTTCTAATTATCCCAACTATGTCTAAAGCGGTAAAGAACAAAATAGGCATAAGAATCAGTACATCTCGATCCAAAACTTGACAATTTTTACAATAATGCAGGAGGTTTCCTATTCTATCAGTCATCAATATAAATATGGTGTCATTCATTAGTTCTATTTTAGCTATTGTTCTGATGAAACACAAGCATGCAGGCCTCGCGCTGACTACTCGGCTTGTGTCTGTGATAGAGGCTTCCCTTCTTGAGTGGTGTTGTATGATTTACAACTATCGCATTTCATCCCTAAGATATGGAAGGGTACAGTTGATCTTCCACTGCAGTCATTGCAAAGAATCTGTTTGAATAGAAAACAAATAAAATAAGACAAATTAGACAACATAAATATGACTTCGTAATCCTGGCTAAGAATAGGAAATTACTGAGCGTTGTGTTTGGTTACAATGAAGGAATCATAAGCCCAAATTGAACAATTATAATCTTTCCTATAAATAGGTTATAAATACTTTACAGTAGGTTTTTGATATATAATCTGAGAGACCAATAATGTGGGGGCACAGACCCTGACTACAGGTATGTGTCGCTTACTAGGCTAAGTGACTTCAATGAAATCATTATTTTAATTGACAGATTATTTCTAAAGGATCTGCCTTTATGCCTCCTTGCCCAAAAATGCACCCCACCCCACCCCAAATTAGCAAGCGTCTTTCACTATACAGTGTACATGGCTGCTAATCAGTGGTGTGGGTAGGTTTATACACAGCTCAGCAAAGAAACTGGGATTCTATCATAACTGCGGCACCCAGTAAACAAGTGATACATCACTGGAGTCAAGGTCACAGTCTCCACTTTATACTGATGTTAGATTACATAGCAAAAACCTGGTGACAAATTCACTTTAAATATTCAGAAGAACATTCCGGTCATTATGCTGTCTATCTACAAAACAGAATTAAAATCACAACATCCACAGGTCTTGCCCATTTAAAAGATGAGACCGTACTAGTTTCTATGGCCCCAGGGACCTGCTCCTACCCTGCAGAGCCATACACAGACCCAGTTATGGCCACAATCTGCAGACAAGGCTGGCTCCAGAATGAAAGATGTTTTATTAGACACAATTGGGAATTAGTGCTCTTAGGAATGCCTGTTTCCTGATTACTGACTTGTCTGAACAGACTTGCCATTACCCCACTATTGGAAAAAAAAGCTGGTTTGTTGGGTGAGATGGTTTTTAAGCTGGCTAGAAAATCATGGTTCTCGGCAGCACAACATCTTGTGTAAACAGGAGATGTGCTGTTAAAATAATCATTTTGAGCACATTTATCATTATTATTAACGATGATTCTGTACAGACAGAAATACAATCTGCCTGCCTAAACCGGCTTTTAAATGACCACCAATCGGCTTGGATGTAGCTACACAGGTGTTCGACTGATCTAAATGGCCATAAGTCCTCTGAAGACTCTTAAATGTAATCAAATTTAGCTAGCAGGAATGAAGTTAGTCTGTTCATTCACTCACATCAACATTCATATTCTGATATTCAGGTGGCATTGGTGTCTGGGCAACTTCTTCATCAAGCTGGTTCCAGTACCTAGACATATCCAAGGCAGAACGCATGCATAGTGGACATCTGTATCCCCTGTAATAAAAGGAGGTAAAGCTTTATTATCAAGCTTTTCTTCCAAAAATGTCAATAGATATGTCATTTTATTTGGATTTTATCCGATTTAACAGCTAAGTATTACACGGTTCTCATCATGTTTCCTTTACAATGTAAGAATTCTTATCCAGTGGTATGACAGAGGAACGTAAAATCACTAATCTTATGTACCATCAGCATTATAAAAATATAATTAACAAAAACTGCCCATCGCAATTACATTCCTTTTCAGAGGTCCTGAATACACATCCATTGTTAAAAGAAAAGTGTGTTATGTTTGAGTTTTCAGCCAATCGTCTCCTGGACTAGAGATAAAGAGAATTTTGTTTACGTACCGTAAATTCTTTTTTCTTGAATCATCAATGGGAGACCCAGACAATGGGGTTTAGGGCACTGCCCTCCGGAGGCCACACTAGGTACTACAAGTTTGTAGACACCGCCCCCTCCGCTTATAAACCCCTACCGCAGGAAACATCCTCAGTTCGGTCCATAAGCTGCGAGGAGACAAAGACACCACACCCGAAACATCGGGAAAGAAACCGTACACAGACGGTCCAACAACCCGGAATAAAAAACTGTCCCAACAGGGAACAGAGCAAATGCAAAAACATGCAACGGAACAACTGGGTGGGTGCTGGGTCTCCCATTGATGATTCAAGAAAAAAGAATTTACGGTACGTAAACAAAATTCTCTTTTTTCTGATCATCATAATGGGAGACCCAGACAATGGGGATGTCCTAAAGCAAACCCCAGGGCGGGAAGAGTTCCTCAAAAGACGTTGAAATATACGGTCCCCCTCAAAGGTGGGCAACCGCCGCCTGGAGGACCCGCCTGCCCAAACCTGCATCCGCCGAGGCATGGGCATGCACCATATAGTGCTTAGAGAAAGTGTGCAGGCTGGACCAAGTGACCGCCTGACACACCTGCAGCGCTGAAGCGCGATGTCGCAAAGCCCAGGAAGCACCGACGGCTCTGGTCGAGTGCGCCTTCAAGCCCACCGGGAGAGGCATGCCTGAAGAACGGTAAGCCTCCTGAATGGGTGCCTTGATCCATCTGGCCAAGGTCGATTTTGATGCCGCGGACCCCTTACAGCGACCCGCCGTAAGGATGAACAACGAGTCCGAACTCCGGAAGGAGGCAGTCCTGGACACATAAATGCGTACAGCCCTCACGAGATCCAGAGTGTGGAGGTCACGCTCAATCTGATGAACAGGAGCGGGACAAAATGATGGGAGTACAATCTCCTGGTTCAAGTGGAAAGTGGAAACCACTTTTGGCAAAAATTCTGCCCGCGGGCGCAACACCACCTTGTCCTGGTGAACCACCAGAAAGGGTGACTTGCACGACAGTGCAGCCAACTCAGAAACCCTTCTCAGAGATGTAATTGCCACCAGAAAGACTACTTTCTGGGACAGACGAGAAAGGGGGACTTCCCTCAGAGGCTCGAACGGCGGTTTCTGCAGAGTCGTCAGAACCATGTTAAGGTCCCAAGGGTCCAGTGGTCGCCTATATGGCGGAACCACCCGAGACACCCCTTGCAGAAACTGACGGACCTTAGGAAGGAGCGCCAAACGCCTGTCAAACAGCACTGAAAGAGCTGATACTTGACCCTTCAGGGAGCTGAGGGATAAGCCCAATTCCAAACCCGATTGTAGGAAAGCCAACAAGGTCGGGATGGACAAGGGCCACGGAGACCGGCCACCAGGAGAAAAAAATTTTCCACGTCCTGTGGTATATCCTCCGCGAAACAGGCTTCCTAGCCCGATTCATAGTGGCAACCACTGTAGAAGAGAAGCCTCTGGATGTCAGCAGCCAGGCCTCAAGAGCCATGCAGTCAATCTGAGGGCCCTGGAATTGAGATGGAAGAATGGGCCTTGCGCGAGAAGATCTGTGCGTTCTGGAAGAGCCCACCGGTGTCCGCCTGACAGTTGCCACAGGTCCGGATACCAGGACCTCCTGGGCCAATCTGGAGCCACCAGAATGGCTACCCTGCATTCCGACCTGATTTTCCACAGAACCCTGGGAATCAGAGCTAGAGGAGGGAACACATATGGCAGATGGAAGCTGGACCAACTCAGGATCAGGGCGTCTGCCCCCAGAGACTGAGGATCCCATGATCTCGCCATGTATTGCGGCACCTGATGATTCAGCCGCGAGGCCATCAGATCCACATCCGGAAAGCCCCATCTGCTGCAGATGTCCCGGAAGACGTCTGGATGAAGGGACCACTCTCCGGCGTCCGACTATCTGAGCCGGCAGGGGATGGCCTCCCAGTTTTCGACCCCTGGGATGTGAACTGCGGAGATCAGGCAGTCGTTGTCTTCCACCCAGGATAGAATGCGGTGGACTTCGGCTAGGGCCTGCGCACTCCTGGTTCCTCCCTGATGGTTTATATAGGCGACGGCCGTCGCGTTGTCGGATTGAACCCGAATGGGGTGTCCTGAGAGGAACGTCTGAAAAGCCAGGAGTGCCAGGTAGATCGCCTTGATCTCCAGCACGTTGATTTGCAACGCTGACTCCGACTGAGTCCAGAGGCATTGAGCCCTGTGGTGTAGGAACACCGCTCCCCAGCCCTTCAGGCTGGCGTCGGTGGTCACCACTAACCATGACGGTTTGAGGAAAGACCGGCCCCGTGACAGGTGACCTGGCCGGAGCCACCACTGCGGGGAGTCCCTGGTCGGTTGGGAAAGGACCACCAACTGATCCAGAGAGGACGTCCTCTTGTCCCATCTGCTGAGGACTTCCAACTGGAGAGGACGGAGGCGAAACTGTGCAAAAGGCACCGCCTCTATTGCAGCCACCATGCGCCCCACCAGCTTCATCAACACCCGCAGAGATGAATGTGGTGACCTGAGGAGATCGCGCACCCCCGATTGTATGGCTAGCTGTTTGGCTTGTGGCAGAGACACCAGAGCTGAGTCTGTGTGAAAGTTCATGCCCAGGTAAGTCAATGACTGTGTCGGAACCAGGGTTGACTTCTGAATATTGAGAAGCCATCCAAACTGTTCCAGAGACTGCATGGTCACATCCAGGCTCTTCTGACAAAGGATTTCCGATGGCGCCCTGACCAGCAGGTCGTCTAAATAGGGTATGACGGCATGTCCCTGCACATGTAGGAGGGCCATCATGGAGGCCATCACCTTCGTGAACACCCGCGGTGCCGAGGCCAGTCCGAAAGGCAGCGCCACAAACTGGTAATGTTCGTCCCCCACTGCAAATCTCAACCAGCGCTGATGGGCTGGTGCAATGGGCACGTGAAGGTACGCGTCTCGGATATCTATGGACGCCAGGAAGTCTCCCTGCGACACAGCCGCGATCACGGAGCGCAGGGATTCCATGCGGAACTTCCGAACCAACACGTGACGGTTGAACAACTTGAGGTCCAGAACCGGGCGGAAAGAGCCATCCTTCTTTGGGACGATAAAGAGGTTGGAGTAAAAACCCCGGAACCTCTCCCCAGAAGGCACTGGGACCACTACTCCGTCTCTGCGGAGTCCCTCCAACACCAGGTGAAAAGCCTGAGCCTTTTCTGGGGATGGGACAGACCGATGGAATCGGTGTGCCGGCTGCGACGTCAGCTCTATCCTGTAGCCTCGCGAGACTACGTCTCTGACCCACTGGTCTTGGACGTGGAGTAGCCATCTGTCCTGAAAATGAGACAGGCGGCCCCCCACCTGTGGGGAGGCAGGACGAGAGAGCGAGTCATGCGGAAGCGGGTTTGGGGGTGACAGCGGTTGCCCCTGCCGGCTTCTTTTGGCGACCCTTGGGGCGCCACTGAGTAGAGGGCTTGCCCCCTCTGTCCGCGCGAGTAGACGATGCTGATGGCTGTGAGCTGGAACGAAAGGACCACTGTTTAGGGTTCCTTTTTTACGGAAAACCGTGGCTTAGGTTTATTCTGTGGGATCTTTGACTCCGCAGAATCCTTTATCAGCTTGTCCAGCTCGGTACCAAAAATCCTATCACCAGAGAACGGAAGATTTTGCAAAATCTTCTTAGACGTGGCATCTGAGTCCCAAAGACGCAGCCACAACAACCTGCGGATCGCTATAGCGCTGTCCGAAGCCACGGCAGAGCGGGTGGCAGTTTCCAATGTTGCTGTCCTGGCGTAGTCCGCATAGGCCCTTGCCCTATCGGTAAGCGCCAGGACCTCTGGACTGGACCCTGCCAGATCAGTGATACCATCCAAGCAGGTGGTGATCGCCTGCAGAGTCCAGACCGTGGCAAAATTAGGGGCAAATGAAGACCCCACAGCCTCATAAGAAGACTTGGCGAGTTGCTCGACCTGTCTATCAGTCGCATCCTTCAACGAGGAGCTATCAGAGGCAGAGAAAAGGGAGCGTGCAGCAATCCTGGTCATGGAAGCGTCCACCTTCGGGGACTGCGACCACTCCTGAAGCACCTCCTGAGAGAAGGGGAAGCGATTGTCCTTAGATTTGCAGACATAACGCCGCCCAGGATGAACCCTGGGTGCTCTAATCACCCTTCCAAAGTTAGTGTGGTCCATAAAGGAACCACTTGGTCTAGCCTCCGGCCGCAGCCATTGATAGACCTCCTTCGGGTGAACTGTCACCTCTTCAGGGGGTGTCACGAGACGCAAAGTCTCGTTGATGGAGGACACCAGATCCTCCACCCCGTCTGGTGGTTCTGACACAGACCCGAGCATTGAACCCCCATCATCCTCATCACCATCAGAGAGACGCTCCTCCTCAGAGAGAGCCTGGAGCTCGGGCGAATCATCACGTCGAGTCCGCTTAAGGGGGTCTCACAGTCGAGGAAGGAGACACCCGGGGGTAACTGGAAGGAGTAGCTGGGCTTTCCAGTCTCCTATTAAGTGCCTCCAGGGATTGCGACATGGAGGACAGCTGGGATAACAAAGATTCATTAATCTTATTCTGTGTTTCCCATGGCCCTGGGATCACCTGAACCTCAGGGTACAGCACCGGAGCTACTGTCTCAGCAGTATCAGACCGGGCCTCTGGGCGTCCGCAGTTATTGCAGGACCCCTCAACCAGTGTCCCGTTGCATGTAGCACAGGCCGCGGTGACAATGGCCGCTTTAGCAGCGCTCTTCCTAGCTGAGGACATACCCACAGCAGGGGAAATAAGCCAATCTAGAACAAAAAGACCGGTACAACCGGCGGCTTACTGACCGCAGTAACGCGGTGGGAGGAAGCGGTGTGCGTGTGTGGCCTCCGCGAGGGCTTCCGGTCTCCCCTGGAGTGCAACAGTGCACTTCAATCAGATCCCAGCCGGGACGAGAGGGGAAAGATGGCCGCCGGCAGAGGAACTGTGGGCGGCGCCGAAAACACGCGGGAAGCCCACACGCACGCCCATCGATGACGTCACCACCTGGGCTGCTTCTCTCCTCCGGCAGCCTCATAATGTAGGTGCCGGAGCCCGCAGCGCGGGAAGTATCGTGACAAACACAACACAATACTAAGGCTGCAGACAAAAGTCTGAAGCCTCCAGCCGCAGCCCCTGTGTCACACAGGGCGGTCAGCCAGGGTGATCCCAGCACAGGGTACACCGCCAGAACCGCGGACCCGAGGGTTGCGCGCGGTCTGAGTGTCAGAACACATAAGATGTCAGACACTACCCCCAGGCACACCGGAGACACACAAGGCATCTCAGTGCCGGTCCGGTCTGTAAGCACCATTTAGGGAGGCCTCGGACGGGGGTCCTCCGAGCACACTAAGTTTAAAACTGAGGATGTTTCCTGCGGTAGGGGTTTATAAGCGGAGGGGGCGGTGTCTACAAACTTGTAGTACCTAGTGTGGCCTCCGGAGGGCAGTGCCCTAAACCCCATTGTCTGGGTCTCCCATTATGATGATCAGAAAATTATTTAGTTTGTTACCTCTCCTCCCTACACAGACATAACAAGCATGTTTAGTATATTACTTGGGGTGGTATCTACAGACGATGGGAAGTATATGGCTGATTTCACTACTTTATATTCCACCAATGCATGATGACCTCCAGCACACAATGTAAATGTAGAACATTGACTGGGAATAATTACACCCAATGACATACGCAGGTTACAAAGAGTGCACATTACTATGCATAATCTATATTAAGAATGTGGCATCCCGATGTGTTCTGTTCTTAAGAAATTCAATTCTGTAGACCAGGCAAGTTAAACGAAGGTCAGACCCATATCAAAAGCGAGGTCAACAGAAATTACTATCTTAAATTAGATTAGAAAAACTGTTTCATCGCTTCGGTATGCAGAAAAGGCCAGATTTAAAACCCAGACGTAAATGGCAAGCAGATACTGTTCAGTATACAATGCTATGATTCAGTTTGAGACATTCTGCCAGGATGCACAAATGGCATTTTAGGGCAATGAGTACTCTAATATACTTACTGTTTTAGCATGTCCTCATAACACGTACTGGAGGGACACAACAAAACAACAGCAAATTAGATTCTGCAGGATACAATAATAATCACCCAAAAGCACAAAATTTGATAAGAATACATTAGAATAAATCAATTTCTGGAATGGGACACAGTCTCAGAGTTATTACTAATACTTAGTACAGCACCTTTGGCTGTTATGACATGCTGCAAAAATGACGCATAGCAAGACATCAGCAGTGTTCCTGAGGAATCTTGGCTTATTCTTCATGGGCTTTTGGCCTCCAGTTCACCAACATTCTTTGGATTGAGTACTACAACCCCCCAAATAATCTCCATTGGGTTTCCAGGAAGGAGACTGACAGCTACTACAGAATTTTCCTGGAATTCTTCTGAAACTAATCCTTAGTACACTTGGAAGAATGGTTGGGATCATTGTGTTGTTGGAAGATCCAATGACGCTCAAGCTTCAGCATCTTCACAGAAGACATTACTTTTCTTTTGGGGTATCCTGATACTTGACTAAATCCATCTTTCTCTCCACATGCTGCAGGTGTCCATTGCCAGTGGAAGTACAGGAGTCCCAGTGCATCACTGGACCACCACCTTACCTTTTTTTTTTTGCTGAGTTTTTGGTGCATATTATATATGTAGTTTGTCTACAGTACATGTTTAACCCCTTCCCAACATTGGACATACGGGTACACCCTATAATGCAGTGCATTATAGTACAGTTATGTCCTGGCGACCTTGTGGGAACATGAGGTGTGCATACACAATCATTGCTGGAAGATCAGCATAAGTGATAGCCGAGCTCCGGCTGTCACAGCTAGGGCCTGTACCTGAATGTTTAACCCTCTAAATGATGCAATCAATAGTGATTGTAGTAATTAGAAGCTTGACAAAGAGTGAGCGCTAACACTCTCATCTGTTCAAGACCCCCGTGACACGACCATGGGGGCCTGATGGATGGCACTGCAGCAGGAGGTCAAGTAATGACCTCCTGATAAGTCAGCTTTGGTGGCTTGTTAATTAATCTGCATTAATCCGAACCTCCCACTCCCATCTCCAAGACTTTTCCTGAGCTGCACCAATTCTCTGGAATGCTCTACCCCAAAAATTAGGTCTATCCACAACTTACATAGTTTTAGGCGCTCCCTAAAAACACAACTTTTTAGGGCGGCCTATCATGATCTCTAGTCAAAGTCATTTAGACATAGCCTATCCACTCCACCAGTCTCAAATGCATTACAAATAATGGTTGGTGGCCACTTATCCTGCTCCTATCTATTCCCGATTTCCTCAAGTTGACTTTACTATCATTGTAAATAAGCACCTGTACTTTGTGTCACCCACACCTCATTGTTAGATTGTAAGCTCTTATGAGCAGGGCTTTTATTATATATTATATTTTCTGATAACTGTTACTTATGATTGTTTGAATAAGAACCTCTGAATTGTGAAGCACTGTGGAATATGTTGGCGTTATATAAAGATTATTATCATCATCATCATCCCAGGAGCATGGTCCAATAGGCCACACTGTCAGGTGTAATGTATTGCAATGTATGTACACTACAAAGCATTACTACCATAGTTCCACTGTCCCATAGATGAACTAAGTAAAAAAGGTTTAAGGCTGGTTTCACACTGCTATCATATCTCGGGCTAGAAACAAAATAAACACCATTCTACTCGGAACTGTACAGGCTTTCACCAGATATGTCACAAGAGGATCTTTGTTAATATTTTACCCATGTGATCGCAAGCGTAAAACTTTAAAACACATTTCCAAAAAAACGTATACCGTATATACTCGCGTATAAGCCGAGTTTTTCAGCCCAAAATTGGTCTGAAAAGTGCCCCCCTCGGCTTATACGCGAGTCACTCGGTATACTGTGGGGGGGGCTGTGACCGGGGGCTGGAGGAGGCAGGAGGGGGCCGCAGTGACCGCGGGCGGTCACGTGGGGCCGCCTCATTAGTGTAATGAATATGCACGGCATCCCCCCGTCCATCAGCGGCGGGGGGATGCCGTGCATATTGCACTACACTGGCCCCCAGCAGTAACACACAGCCCCCCCTCCTTATTATGTCTTCCCCCGGCTGCAGCACCTTTCAAAATAACAAACACTTTATACATCACCTCTCCGGCGCAGCTCCTCCGCTCCTCCGGTCCTGGCTTCTTCCTTCTTGTGCCGGTGTCATGTGACCGGGTGCAGAAGATGACGTCATTTCCTGCGCGCGGTCACAGCACTAGAAGCCGGCACAAGAAGGAAGAAGATGGGACCGGAGGAGCGGAGGAGCTGCGCCGGAGAGGTGATGTATAAAGTGTTTGTTATTTTGACAGGTGCCACAGCCACTATCACTGGGGGGCTGCGTGTATACACCACTGGGGAGGCTGCCTGTATACTACCACTGGGGAGGCTGCCTGTATACTACCACTGGGGAGGCTGCCTGTATACACCACTGGGGAGGCTGCCTGTATACTACCACTGGGGAGGCTGCCTGTATACTACCACTGGGGAGGCTGCCTGTATACTACCACTGGGGAGGCTGCCTGTATACACCACTGGGGAGGCTGCCTGTATACTACCACTGGGGAGGCTGCCTGTATACACCACTGGGGAGGAGGCTGCCTGTATACTACCACTGGGGAGGCTGCCTGTATACTACCACTGGGGAGGCTGCCTGTATACTACCACTGGGGAGGCTGCCTGTATACACCACTGGGGAGGCTGCCTGTATACTACCACTGGGGAGGCTGCCTGTATACTACCACTGGGGAGGCTGCCTGTATACTACCACTGGGGAGGCTGCCTGTATACTACCACTGGGGAGGCTGCCTGTATACTACCACTGGGGAGGCTGCCTGTATACACCACTGGGGAGGCTGCCTGTATACTACCACTGGGGAGGCTGCCTGTATACACCACTGGGGAGGCTGCCTGTATACTACCACTGGGGAGGCTGCCTGTATACACCACTGGGGAGGCTGCCTGTATACTACCACTAGGGAGGCTGCCTGTATACTACCACTGGGGAGGCTGCCTGTATACTATCACTGGGGAGGCTGCCTGTATACTACCACTGGGGAGGCTGCCTGTATACACCACTGGGGAGGCTGCCTGTATACTACCACTGGGGAGGCTGCCTGTATACACCACTGGGGAGGCTGCCTGTATACTACCACTGGGGAGGCTGCCTGTATACTACCACTGGGGAGGCTGCCTGTATACTATCACTGGGGAGGCTGCCTGTATACTACCACTGGGGAGGCTGCTGTATACTACCACTGGGGAGACTGCTGTATACCACTGGGGAGGCTGCTGTATACTACCACTGGGGAGGCTGCTTTATACTACCACTGGGGAGGCTGCTTTATACTACCACTGGGGAGGCTGCTGTATACCACACTGCTGGGGGCTGTATACCTGTGCTGGGGTCCACCCTCGGCTTATACACGAGTCAATAGGTTTTCCCAGGTTTTGGGGGCAAAAGTAGGGGGGTCGGCTTATACACGGGTCGGCTTATACAGTATATATGGTAATTTAAAAATTCACAAAAATGCACGTGTCTGCTATGCTCTTACCACATCTGTACCAAAATTCAAGTTAGGATCGCAATGGGATCATATTTTAAAAGCGTCAATGGGTCATTCCATATCAAGAATGGTTTTTTTCCCTGACGTCTTTAGATTTTTTATTTTTTTTCTATATGAAGTACAACTTTAGTTAATAACAAATTAAAAGTTTTTAATTTTTTTCCTCATCAGTTAATTTTTTACAGATTTTTAAAGTTTTAAAAAAGTACGAATTTTGGCCTGGTATGGCTTTCCATTTTATATAATATCTCGGGCTAGAAATAACGGGGTTAAACACATACAGTATTTTTTGAAACACTCAGAGTGAGTAAATCACTGCTTGCACTACTTTTTGATCTCTGCAATAAATGCAGCATTTATCACTATTTATATAAAAGAAAAATCTGCCATCATTTTCACTAGGTATTTAAAAAACGAATGCAGATATAGTGAAAACTCAGTAGAAAAAAAGCTGCCAAAACCGCAGCGTCTATTTGCAGACAGAAGCGGGTGTGTGTGTTCTTGCCCTAATACCGTATATACTCGTGTATAAGCCGAGTTTTTCAGCCCAAAATTTGGGCTGAAAAGTCCCCCCCTCGGCTTATACACGGGTCATATACGGTGGTGGGGGCTGTGGAGGCTGGAGGAGGCGGGGGGAGGCTGCTGTATGAGCGGCCCCGTCACGGGGCCGCTCATTAAATATGCACTGCTTCCCCCTGTCAATCAGCGGCAGGGGGAAGCAGTGCATATATGCCCCCCAAAAGCTGGCACTGTCCCCCCTTGTAAGGGCCCCCCCCCCCCGCTGCTTATACATTACCATCCCGGTGTTCTGATCGGAGCCGCTCTTCGGTGCTGCTTCTCTCCCGTCTTCGCTGGCTGCATCCGGGATCTCCGGCCGTCGCAGGCATATGACGTCATCGCGCGACGGCCGGAGATCCCGGATGCAGCCAGCAAGGACGGGAGGATGAAGAAGAAGCACCGAGGAGCGGCGCCGATCAGAACACCGGGATGGTAACGTATAATCAGCGGGGGGAAGCCCTTACAAGGGGGGACAGTGCCAGCTTTTGGGGGCTGTTGGTACCCCCAGGGGGCTGCTGGGTACCCCCTGGGGGCTGCTGGGTACCCCCAGGGGACTGTTGGTACCCCCTGGGGGCTGTTGGTACCCCCTGGGGGCTGTTGGTACCCCCAGGGGGCTGCTGGGTACCCCCAGGGGCTGCTGGGTACCCCCTGGGGGCTGCTGGGTACCCCCTGGGGGCTGCTGGGTACCCCCAGGGGGCTGCTGGGTACCCCCTGGGGGCTGCTGGGTACCCCCTGGGGGCTGTTGGGTACCCCCAGGGGGCTGCTGGGTACCCCCTGGGGGCTGCTATATGTACCCCTGGGGGCCTGCTGTATACCACTGGGGCTGCTGTATACTATCACTGGGGCTGCTGGGGCTCCTGTATACTACCACTGGGGCTGCTGGGGCTCCTGTATACTACCACTGGGGCTGCTGGGGCTCCTGTATACTACCACTGGGGCTGCTGGGGAATCTGTATACTACCACTGGGGCTGCTGGGGAATCTGTATACTACCACTGGGGCTGCTGGGGCTCCTGTATACTACCACTGGGGCTGCTGGGGCTCCTGTATACTACCACTGGGGCTGCTGGGGCTCCTGTATACTACCACTGGGGCTGCTGGGGAATCTGTATACTACCACTGGGGCTGCTGGGGAATCTGTATACTACCACTGGGCTGCTGGGGAATCTGTATACTACCACTGGGGCTGCTGTATACTACCACTGGGGAGGCCTGTATACCACACTGCTGGGGCTGTATACCTGTGCTGGGGTCCACCCTCGGCTTATACACGAGTCAATAGGTTTTTCCAGATTTTTGGGGCAAAAGTAGGGGGGTCGGCTTATACACGAGTATATACGGTACTCTCTTTAAACAACCCATTGCAAAAATTCTGGATCACCTGGCTCGGAGGATGTCCATTCAGTTGTTTAATGTTGTAGAAAAAAAGCAGATCAAGACATGGCACAAAACTAAAGTAATTTCAAACGGCAAGTTTATGGCTTTAAGAAACAATAAAAGTAATCAAGATAAAAAAATGTGGTAGTCAGTAACGGTAATTTTTTCAGAATCACTCAATTCTGCGGAATAAATTACGGAATCATGAAAAACAAACACACAAAAGAACACTCCAATACATCACTAGTATT
This sequence comes from Allobates femoralis, assembly GCA_033576535.1. Lineage (NCBI taxonomy): Eukaryota > Metazoa > Chordata > Amphibia > Anura > Aromobatidae > Allobates > Allobates femoralis. Next base: position 286,500,594 of record JARQOC010000003.1, on the reverse strand, counting down.
TTGTTGCACCACCTACAGCTTTAATAACAGCTTGCAGTCTCTGAGGTATGGACTTAATGAGTGACAAACAGTACTCTTAATCAATCTAGCTCCAACTTCCTCTGATTGCTGTTGCCAGATCAGCTTTGCAGGTTGGAGCCTTGTCATGGACCATTTTCTTCAATTCCACCAAAGATTTTCAATTGAATTGAGATCTGGACTATTTGCAGGCCATGACATTGACCTTATGTGTCTTCTTTCAAGAAATGTTTTCACAGTTTTTGCTCTATGGCAGGATGCATTATCATCTTGAAAAATTATTTCATCATCCCCAAACATCCTTTCAATTGATGGGATAAAAAAAAGTGTCCAAAATATCAATGTAATCTTGGGCATTTATTGAACATGTAATGACAGCCATCTCCCCAGTGCCTTTACTTGACATGCAGCTCCATATCATCAATTCCTGTGGAAATTTGCATGTTCTCTTCATGCAGTCATCTTTATAAATCACATTGGAACGGCACCAAACAAAAGTTCCAGTATCATCACCTTGCACAATGCAGATTCGCGATTCATCACTGAATATGACTTTCATCCAGTCATCCACAGTCCACAATTGCTTTTCCGTAGCCCATTGTAGCCTTGTTTATTTCTGTTTAGGTGTTTATGATGGCTTTTGTTTAGCTTTTCTGTATGTACCGTATATACTCGCGTATAAGCCGAGTTTTTCAGCCCAAAAATTGGGCTGAAAAGTACCCCCTCGGCTTATACGCGAGTCAGTGCGGGGGCTGCTGTATACAGCGGTATACAGCAGCCCCCGCATCCCCAGTAATGCAGGGCCCCCCCAGCCTGACTCCGGTCACCTGTAAAGCAAATTATACTTATCATTGTCCCGCTGCCGTCCGCGCCCGCATCTGCCGACATCGCGATCCTCCATCTTCATGCGTCTTCTTCATGTTTCCTGTGTTCGTCGCAGCCAATGACGTCATTACCGGCGCCAAACACAGGAAACAGGAAGAAAACGCATGAAGTTGGAGGATCGCGATGTCGGCAGATGCGGGCGCGGACGGCAGCGGGACAATGATAAGTATAATTTGCTTTACAGGTGACCGGAGTCAGGCTGGGGGGGCCCTGCATTACTGGGGCTGCCTGTATACTACCACTGGGGCTGCTGTATATAGGGGCTGCTGTATACACCACTGGGGCTGCAATACCACTGGGCTGCTGTATATAGGGCTGCAATACCACTGGGGCTGCTGTATATAGGGGCTGCTGTAAAACACCACACTGGGGCTGCTGTATATAGGGGCTGCAATACCACTGGGGCTGCTGTATATAGGGCTGCAATACCACTGCTGCAATACCACTGGGCTGCTGTATATAGGGGCTGCACTACACTGGGGCTGCTGTATATAGGGGCTGCAATACCACTGGGGCTGCAATACCACTGGGGCTGCTGTATATAGGGGCTGCTGTATACACCACTGGGGCTGCAATACCACTGGGGCTGCTGTATATAGGGGCTGCAATACCACTGGGGCTGCTGTATATAGGGGCTGCTGTATACACCACTGGGGCTGCAATACCACTGGGGCTGCTGTATATAGGGCTGCAATACCACTGGGGCTGCTGTATATACCACTGGGGGCTGCTGTATATCATACTGCTGGGGCCTGTATACCACTGCTGGGGGCTGTATACCTGTGCTGGGGTTCACCCTCGGCTTATACGCGAGTCAATAGATTTTCCCAGGTTTTGGGGGCAAAAGTAGGGGGGTCGGCTTATACACGGGTCGGCTTATACACGAGTATATACGGTAAATCCTATTTCCTTTTGGCGGTTTCTTACAGTTCGGTCACAGACATTGACTCCAGTTTCCTCCTATTCTTTCCTCATTTGTTTTGTTGTGCATTTCCTGTTTTGGAGACATATTGCTTTAAGTTTCCGGTCTTGACGCTTTAATGTCTTCCTTGGTCTACCGGTATGTTTGCCTTTAACAACCTTCCCATGCTTTTTGTATTTGGTCCAGATTTAAGACACAGCTGTTAACAACCAACATCTTTTGCAACATTCAGTGTTTATTTACCCTCATTTAAGAGTAAGTTTGATAATCCTCTCCTTTGTTTCAATTGACATCTCTCGTGTTGGAACAATGATTCATGTCAGTCCACTTGGTGCAACAGCTCTCCAAGGTGTGATCACTCCTTTTTAGATGCAGACTAATGAGCAGATCTTATTTGATGTAGGTGTTAGTTTTGGGAATTAAAATTTACACGGTGATTCCATAATTGTTTCCCTCTGCTTGGTCTGAAAGAAGGTGCCCTTACTGACAACTACATTTTTTTATCTTGATTTCTTTTAGAGTTTCTTAAAGGGATCCTGTCACCCCCAAAACGCCTCCTAAGCTATTTAAACATGTCCCTGCAGCCTCCCATCAGTAATCCCACACTCCTTTTTGGTCATAATAGCATCCAGTGAAAGTATAGAAAAACGTTATATCTCACTTACTCATTAGTAATGATAATGAGCAGTGGCTATATTCTTTAGTCACCCAGGCGGGCCCATGTCGTCATAATAACAAGCTTTAATAGGCGTGATCTGCAATTCCTATTACACTCAGCGCCTCCCAGCTCTCCTCAGCGTTGGTGAGGCTGTAATGGGGCAGGAATGACGCGAATCGCGTAATTTCCGGCAGCGGGTGACGTCAATACACCCACGCCGCTCTGTGGGCTTCAAGCACCGCACTGCGCATGCGGTGTGGGTGTACTAACGTCACCCGTTGCCGGAAATGACACGATTCTCGTCATTCCTGCCCCATTACAGCCTTGCCAGCGCTGAGGAGAGCTGGGAGGCACTGAGTGTAATAGGAATTACAGATCACGCCTATTAAGGCGTGTTATTATGACGACATGGGCCCGCCTGTGTGACTAAAGAATATAGCCACTGCTCATTATCATCATTAATGAGTAAGTGATGAAATGTTTTTCTATACTTTCACTGAATGCTTTTATGACCAAAAAGGAGTGTGGGATTACTGATAGGAGGCTGCAGGGACATGTTTTAATAGCTTAGGAGGCGTTTGGGGGGGACAGGATCCCTTTAAAGCCATAAAGTTGCCATTTAAAATGACTTTAGTTTTGTGCCATGACTGTGATCTGCTTATTTTCTACAACATTAAACAACTGAATGAACATCCTCCGATCCAGGTGCTTCCATAATTTTTGCCATGGGTTGTAGTAAGACAGTTATGGCGCAAGTGTACTGTAAATCTTAATATTAAGTAAGGAAGATTGGTAATAAATATAAACTGTATTTTTCTCACAGATCAATGGCTGCTGCTTCTCAAGGAAAAGCATTTTATAATATATACTATTGAAATCCCTTTACCCCCTTCATGACCCAGCCTATTTTGACCCTAAAGACCTTGGCATTTTTGTCAATTCTGACCATTGTCCCTTTATGAAGTAATAACTCTGCAACACTTCAACGGATCCTAGCGATTCTGAGAATGTTTTTACGTGACATATTGGGCTTCATGTTAGTGGTAAATTTTGGTCGATAATTTTTGCGTTAATTTGTGAAAAAAAAAAGCAAAAATTTAGAATTTTGAATTTTTATTGTACTAAACCAGAGAGTTATGTGACACAAATTAGTTAATGAATAATATTTCCCGCATGTCTACTCTACATCAGCACAATTTTGGTAAAAAAAATTTTTTGGGTAGGACGTTATAAGGGTTCAAAGTTTATCAGCAATTCCTCATTTTTCCAGCAAAATTTACAAAACCATTTTTTTAGTGACCACATCACATTTGAAGTCCCTTTGAGGGGTGTACATGACAGAGAACACCCAAAAATGACACCATTCCAAAAACTGCACCCCTCAAGCTACTCAAAACTACATTCAAGAAGGAAAAAAATGGACATTTTAATTTTTCTAACAAAAATGTTATTTTAGCCTCAATGCTTTCATTTTCACATGGGCAGCAGGATAAAATGGATCCTAAAATTTGTTGGGCAATTTCTCCTGAGTTCACCGATGCCTCATATATGGTCATAAACCACTGTTTGGGCGCACGGCAGGGCTCAGAAGTGAGGGAGCGCAATTTGACTTTTGGAGCTAATTTTTTATTCAAAAAGTGAAATGGCGCTCCTTCACTTCCGAGCCCTGCCGTGCGCCCAAACAGTGGTTTATGACCACATGTGAAGTATCGGTGTACTCAGGAGAAATTGTCCAACAATTTATAGGATGCATTTTATCTTGTTGCCTATGTGAAAATGAAAAATGTTAGGCTAAAAGAAAGTTTTTGTGAAAAAAAAAGTACTTTTTCATTATTACAGATCAATTTGTGAAACATCTGGGGGTTCAAAGTGCTCACCACCCATCTAGATAAGTTCCTTGGGGGGTCTAGTTTCCAAAATAGGGTCACTTGTGGGGGAGCTCCAATGTTTAGGCACACAGGGGTTCTCCAAACGCGACATGGTGTCCGCTAACAATTTGAATGGAGAATTAGCTCAAATTGTCGTGTTTGGAGAGCCCCTGTGTGCCTAAACATTGGAGCTCCCCCACAAGTGACTCTATTTGGTTTTGTGTGGAAAGAGTTCCATTTTTTCCTTACACATTGCTGTAATTCCAGTGACGCACCTGTGGTGTTACTTCACTTCTTGGATTTGAGCAGTCTGAGGGGGTGCAGTTTTTAAAATAGTGTAACTTTTGGGTATTTTCTGTCACATAGGACCCTCAGGTGGCCCCTGAAAAAAATTGGTGTTGGAAAAAAATAAGAAATTGCTGATAGAATCATAGAATGGTAAAGTTAAAAGGGCCCTCCTAGTTCATCTGGTCCATCGAAAATTGCTACATTTTCACCAGAATTCCAAAACATATTATTTTTACAAATTAAAGTAAAAATTGTCAACCTAAAGTTACCACTAACTCAAAGTACAATGTGTCACGAAAAACTAATCTCAAAATAACAGGGATTCAGAAGCGTTCAAAAGTTATTACTGCATAAAGTGACAAGGATTTGAAATGTAAAATTTGGCCTTGTCCGAGAGGTGAAAACAGGCTTCAGAGTAAGTGGTTAAGTTAAGTTTCATTCACCAAAAAAAAAAAAAAAAAAAAAAAAAAATTAGTAAACACCCATGGTTGCGTGTTTGCACTCATTGCTTTCCATTGCGAAAAAATGCTGTAACACTGCAAAAACACTGAAAATTGACATGCTGCAGTTTTAAAAAAAGCAACAGTTTATTAAGTTAGTCACTGAAAAAATAGTGTGCATAAAAAAGCATAAAAAAAATACAGCAGAAATGACATGTGAGCATAGACTAAGTGTTTAGGATGCAAGAGTGCAAGGGAGAATCGGGTCAATTATGCTAATAACACTGATCAGATGATCAGTTTGATCCAATTGCCAACTTAGTGTGATCCGATTCTATTGGATGTGAGAATTTGAGCACACTGTGGGGGGTGGACAACAAAATTTCTCCGTCTTCTCCATTGTGTGAGTCCATGGAAATCTGACTGAATACAGGTGTCTTTCAAGTGCACTCTGCTGTTTTCCTAGCACCCATAGACTTGAACTGACGTGGGGCATCCAATTTGCACGGCAAATTGCAGCTAGCTGCAAATATTTTCTCATGGTGGATTGGTATAAAAAATTGCCCTCACTGCGCAAAATTAAACTTCAATGTGTTGCCATTAATTGTTGCTGCTTATCTTTTGCAGTCACTCAAGGGTTTTTGACCACCCACCTCTTCGGAAATCTAGTGACAGCTGATGTTACCTTCCCCTTTAGGTTGTTTAGCCAGGTCCTTTGAGCTTGAGAACTATTCTTTTATCTGAATTTTTAAGAACATAACATACAAAAGGTGCACGTCACGAGCGTGCCGATAAGCAGGAGGAATGACGTGCACCCTTGCCGTCACATGTTATATCCCACTGTCAATCTCTGACAGCGGCATTTAACAGATTAACAGCCGCGGGTGGATCTCTAATGCACCGTCTGTTGAAGGGACATAATGTCTGAAACAGAGACACGACATATGATGTACGTTTACATCATATGTTGTGAAGAGGTTAACGACAGAGAATATGAGTGATAACAAATGTTGAGCATGTTGATACTATACAAGCAGCAAAAAAAAAAAAAGCACCAATCTTGTCTTGTATTATTGCTTAGCCCGTAACCTTTCTGCACACAGCACTATAATGGTACGGTGCTATTAGAGGCAAGTTCCTACACAATGCTGTACTGGCATGTCATTGAAATCACAGGTGAGCCCAAGCATAGTTGGCAATCATGGCTGTGATTAGAAGATATTCACTGTGTAGAGGATTGAAAGAGCAGTGACAGACTAACAGACTGTTTCCATTTCTTTTTAAGACATCCTTCCTTGATCATTATAAATACAACTACATTTTGACAATTTTTTCATCCCATAGAAATAATTAAGATTTGACAACTTATCTGTTATACCCCAACCTAGTCTTAATAAGGTAAATTCTTACCTGTGCAAGAGATGTCCGCAAGGGAGAACACGAGCTCCAACTCTAGAGGTATGTATATCCTATAAAGAAAGGTATCACACAAGTTAACATTTTACGTGCATCGCTTTTCAGTACACACAGATGTGGTTTTTAAATGCCATAGCTACATAATGGAAAAAAATCAGCACGAACGTCAGGGTATGCTGTACATTTTTAAGTCTGCAGAATAAACATTATATTGAGGACATGTTGTGAATTTCAGCTTTTGGAACAGATGGTAATTGTTCAGCTAACTTTCTTAAATGGAATGTGTCTGCAGGGTTTTTCCTTTCCCATCTGTGAGCAGCAAGGTGTAGGGTAAGACGTCTTGATTCCAAAGATGTATCACTTTTTGGCTGCCTTCTGTACTTATTTATAAAAGCACTGTTTTATCTGCTGCAGGTCTATCAGTTCTCTGAATACTGATCCCTGTAAAACGCCACCCACTCCACTGATTGACAGCTTTCTATGTACATTGTATCTAGGCAAAAAGCTACCAATGAGGGTGGAAATACAGACTGCATGAATATTGAGGACTATATAGCAGCAGATTTACTAGTCCTTAAAGGGAACTTGTCACCTCCATAACGCCCCCCTGGCTATCACTACCTGTCCCTGCATTTTTCTATTACTACTCAACTATCCCTCTCTGCGCTAAATGTGCCCTGTGACTGTGTAATATATAAGCTTTTTATCACTTACTCATTACTATGTTAATGAACCGGGGGGCTACCGTTGCTAGCCCCCCTGGGCATTCTCTCGGTGTCCCGTGGCCGCCTCCCATGTAGTTTATCACACCCTGATGGGCATGATATTGACTTTTAAATGCATTCCCCCCACCCAGCCTGGCTCACCCCGCTTTGCAGAGTGTTGAGTATGACGCCGAACGTGTCATTTCCGGTACTCTGTAGCTCATCCACAGAGATGCGCATTGCGCATGCTCAGTGGAGCACATTACATGAACTCAACAACACAGATGAGTTGATGTAATGTGCTCTATAGAGCATGCGTACTGCACAGCCTGAAGTCCGGCTGCGGAGCATCGGAAATGACGCGTTCAGTGTCATACTCAACACTCTGCAAAGCAAGGCGAGCCAGGCTGGGGGGGGGTGCGCATTTGGAAGTTAATATCACGCCTATCAGGGCGTGATTAACTACACAGGAAGCGGCCACGGGACACAGAAAGGACACCCAGGGGGGCTAGCAATGGTAGCCCCCCGGATCATTAACGTAGTAATGAGTAAGTGATAAAAGCTTTTATTACTCAGTCACAGGGCACATTTAGCCCAGGAAGATGGAGGGACAGGTAGTGATAAATCAATAGGAGAACAATTAGTGGAGCTACAATGCTTAAGGTATATAGTAAAGGTTAAATCTTTATTGAGACAGTTTACAAACACTTATAACACTCCAAAAAATGCTAGCCCAACGGGAATTAAAGTGGATAATCACACTAGATACCGTGTCTCCTAAAGGCCTCAATGAAGCTATCAGCTTCGTTCCTTTCCTCTAATTATGGGGGTTACTTTTGTCCTGTAATTATGTATCTATTACATTTCTTGATTACCACTGTGATTTTTTGTTCAGGCTGTTAAGGATTTCTGTGTCCTTCTCATGTAAAATATGAAAGGACTCTTTGTTTCTCTTCATTCTATTGTCTTCTTCTTATTTTCTCTCTATTTCTACTTTTTCCTCACTATCTAATGAGTAAAAAATATGTTTTATCTGATTTTAATTGATGTTTTATATTTGTATTAACAGCGAGTATACTCAACTGATGTATCAGAGATAGTATGCGGTCACTATGCATGAGATATTCTTATGAAGATTGCCGGGGCCTGAACGAATACCATCCTTGGAAAAGGAGGCAACAAGAAACCTTAGGATTTAAAGTTGTCCTATGATAGTGCTAATTATGGTGTTTGTATCGGGCTAGGCAATGTGTCTGCCATTAGATCGCGTGCGCGGTCCGCTCCACTAGCCGGGCTGTCACTAAGGCGCATTACGGCGCTCGGCTTGTTTGTGTGTTGCCTTGGCGACGGCCGGGCGCACCACGATGAGTCGGACGTCGCGCCGGAAATGACATCACCGGCTTCTGGTGCTGATCGCGCACGCGCCGTCTCCAGCGATCCGCTTGGCTGAGAGATCCATGTGACCGCATTGTTTGTGAGTATAAAACTCGCTATGTATCTCATCTTATCACTCCTCATGATGAAGCATATGCATTTGTAAGCAGCGAAACGTACGTAAGGAGTCAGATAATGAGGGAATGATTCTCTTATCCTGCAATAGCACTTTATCTGTTGTATGTGAATGCACTGGTAACTTTTTCACACTATGCACTTTATATGGGTTGTTGCAATATGTGGCTGTGAGCTGCCAATCCACACCTGGATTACCTTGGTAGCCTCAATATGTTATGTACCATCTCTGACTGATTGTGTCAGTTTGTGATTAATGTCAACTATCCTGTATACGTGCCTTTTATAACAAAATTGTGCATCCATCTATGTATATGGATTTGTGCTATGCATTTGAAATGAATTACACCAGATTTTTACACTATAAGTGTTTGTAAACTGTCTCAATAAAGATTTAACCTTTACTATATACCTTAAGCATTGTAGCTCCACTAATTGTTCTCCTATTGATTTATGATTTGTAAGTGTTGAGCAGCTCGGCTGATACAGGGACATCCTGTGAGCTGTATGAGTTTAACCATATGGAATATGTATATATGGACAGGTAGTGATAGCCTGGGGGCTTAATGGAGGTGATAAATTCACTTTAATTGCTAATCTCCTGCTAATTTTATCAAAATTATAACCAGCAGCCCAGTAATTTATCCCTGGATTGAAGCTGTCTCAACATCCTGCTGCTCTTAAGATTGTGCCAGCCTCAGTGAATAAGCCTGATAATAGTGACTACCAGAGAGCCTCCCCTTACATCATATGATCAGGGACATCTGCTGTGGCTTCTTTACCACCAATTAACCCCATCACCCAGGGCAATGTTCCTTTTTACGGTTTACGTTTTTCCCTCCCCTTGTTACAGCACCCATAATTTTTTATATTTTTCCGTCAATATAGACATATGAGGGCTTGTTTTTTGTGGGACGAGTTGTACTTTTATGCTTTTGTTCATTTTACCATATAGTGTCCTGGGAAATGGAAAAAAACTGATGAAATTGCAAATCAAGTGCAATTGCACATTTGTATTTTGTTTATTTTTATTTCACCATGTTCACTATATTATAAACCGATGTGTCTGTATGATAATGCAGGAACAAGGAGAAAATGTGGATAAAATCCCGAGCTGCTGTCAAACAAATAGAGGTCCAGAGGCAGTAATAATAAGCAATGGCAATTTATTCTACGCGTTTCGAAGCATGTCTTCACTTCTGGTTCCTGTATTATCGGCTTGCCTCTGTGCATGTGGTTCCTGTGGCAGCTGTCCATATGCTTTCATATTGGTTGTGTGTCACAATCTTACAAGGTGAGCGACTAGCTCTTTTATCCTTTTTTTTGTGTTTGTTGCATATTCTATTCACAGTTTATTGTTTAACTGTGTTGGTATGATGTCTCAGGTCAGTACGAGTTCATAGATACCAAACATGTATACTTTTACTTTTATGTAAGTGGTAAAAAAAATTCAGCTGTTTTTAAAGATAAAGAATTGCACTTTTGATGCCATTTTTCATGACTAGTAGCGTTCTCAGATTTCGGGATCTGGGGCTGTGTGATGGCTTATTTTTTTGTGACGTGAGCTGATGTTTCTAATGATATCATTTTTGGGTGTTGCAGCAACTAAAAAAAAACATAATTTTGGCACTTTGACTTTTCTTTCTGTTACACAATTTACAGATGTGACGAATTCTTTTTATATTTTGATAGATCGGGCATTTCTGAATGCAGCAATACCAAATGTGTATTATTATTTTTTTTAAATAGTTTTATTTTCAATGGGGCAAAAGGAGGGTGTGGTTTGAACTTTAAATTTTTTTTAATTTTACATTGACCCTTAGGTTGCCTCAGCACTATTCGATCGCTTCTCCTGTGCATAGCTGTGCTGCTGAAAGTTTGTGAACATGAGAAATGATCACTTTCTGTGGATGTCGGCACACAGGAAGTGATTCATTATAGCATCTGGGGTGCTCACTTCATCTGGGCTGCTCACAAGACCCCGGGCTGTCATGGGAACGCATCAAGGTCTGAGGTGCAGGAAAAAAACAAATTTGCAAGGAAAAGCAAAGCAACGTGGGCACAACACATCTGAACTTTCAGACTTTGCTGGCTTCAGAACAGACATGCAGACTTTGATGCAGATTCTCAAAATCTGCATCAAATAAAGCATCAATCAACACACTACGGCACAGTGCCTTAACCTTTACAGCGTGCTGTCTTCAGATTACATAGCAAAAATCTGCTGACCAATTCCATTTAATTCTGCAGATTGTTTCTTCAAAGAAGACTTGAACTCTAGTGCTACCTACTGAAAGTAGCACTCTCAATTTGCAGACACAGTGTTTCGGGGGTGTTGCCGCTTATCAGTGCAAAACATGAGATCGGATTTGGCTGTACGAGTATGATTTGGCGTGAAAAAAAAAAAAAACAGATTCTCATCCAGGAGAGTTGGACGAGTGACATCCGTTTTTTTATCCGAGTGCTGTCTGTGTACAATCTGTTTTTTTTTCTCAGGAGCTATTTACTGTATAATCATTACAGGAACATTTTACAATGTTCTGAGCTACAGAATGATAATGTGTCAGTGAAAAAAAATTCATGCCTTTCAGATGGTCCATGTGCTGTCTGTGTGCTGTGATTTTGTCAGACCCATTGACTTGCATTGCCAAGTGACTCACATACTGTCGCAGTATGTTGCAGCTTTTTTCTCATCCAGACTCTGGATGAGAAAAAAAGTGTCCGACACTTGCTAATCTGATTTGAGTCATTAAATAACTTTGGTCCGAGTGCAGTGCAAGATTTTCTCGCATTGCACTCGTATCTTTTTCACGGCAGTGTGTCCGTACCCTCAGGGGTAATATTTAACCTTGTGGAGAGTGACGTGCCTGACATGCCATGCAATGCTCCTCTGTGAAATTAAATATGCAAATTGTCTCATCAGAGAGGAGGTGGCCTTGTACTCCAGTGCCACCTATCGGAAGTAGCAATTGAAAAAAGGCAATACTGACCCTACACCGAGCCTAAAGTCAGATTTATGTGCTAAATGTATTTATATTTATTTTTTTTAAATGTTATTTTTTCCCCCATGTCACAATCTCAATTTCAATTTTCACAAAGACAACTACAGCTATTTTAGACTCAAACTTTCTATTCTTTACAGAAGACTTTTCAGAAATCTCATTATCATCACAGGTTGGATTAAAACAACAGGTAGAACATCTATATTTGTGATAAGAGAGGAGCACTAATCACAATAGGTAGTGATCCTCAGTTCACAATAACTACAGGTGATAATGATACGACACTCCTGAAAGGCAGGTGTGCTCGGATAGGGTCCAATCCCTTGTATAGTATAATAAAGGAATCCGACACTCAATTGCAAATAATGAAAGTCTATAATTATGTAAAATAAACAAGGATGTCAGTGTATCATGTGTTGTGAAATGTGGAGATAACGCTGGCATAGAATGGCGACAAGCATCGCTGTATGAAAAACCCCTTTCCATGTCAGTGCGATCTCCGCATGCAACAGTGTTATATACCAGACGGGGTGTACATTTGAGAAAGGTCACATGACGAAGATGTTAAAACAAGCTACACTGACGTCCCTGTCATGCTCTTTAGGTACTTCAATAACAAAGACAGGGTCTGAGTCAGTTTTTGTTACTAAGGTGTATTTGATTGTAACATCAGGAGGTAGGTGACTGAAATAGCCCCAGAGGCCTCTGTGAAATTTGCAAGATTTCTATTTTTCTTTTAGTGTAGTGATATTGAAAAAAACAGCATTTTTTTTTGAGTAGATGTAACAAAATAACCTAATTTAAACAAAAGGTACATTTCTGATGACACATTCCGTTAACATAAAACTTGTGCTCAGCACTTTAAAAGCAGACTGCAGTTTGCACAGCAAAAATCATTACATCCTATATCGTCAATTATGAATCCCAGGTCACCAAACTAAAATATTTTGTTTGTTCTTGAAAATTTTGCAAGGCAAAAGGTGACATTTTATAGCTCCATAATGAATTGCAGGCAAAACAAGTGAGTATTTGAACAGAATAAACACTTTCATTCTTTTTCTGTGTGCATTAACACTCTGCTCTCACCATCTGTTGAACAACCAACTTACCGACACAGCTCATGTGATGTAGCCGGACAGTCCTGTAGTGTAACTCTCAAGAACCAACAAGGTCATGTGACATCATGTGTCCTCCCAGGAGCTCTCTGACCACACTCCTTTCCACATCTGGTGGGAGTGTCACTGATGATGCTGCAAGATCATCTGCACAATCAGTAGGTATTGCCCTCCTGTCATTTTTATTATAAGAGGACATGCTACCTGATGATCATGCACATGTTCAGAAAAATCAGTGATGCTCACCTCCTGTTGCAACACTGCATTGGACAAAGCAAGGGAGGTGAAACTCTGGGCTCAGCAGGTATTGAGAGGTGTGCAGCATGGACACATGTATTATAGGACATATAAGAATACTGGTTTTCCCTCGTCAATATAGTAAAAGCCTTTGTGCATATTACTAAACTTATAGCTGTACTTCACTAAGTGGAGCTAAATTAACATCATTCCTGTTGGTGCAAGTACAATGTGAAAGAACACATCCACACTGTAACCATTAACAGACAAAACCTAGAATATACACAATTAATATAAACCCAGCAGTAAGTGAATAAGTAGTAGTAATGTAAGAAAAGATTACTTAACACTATTTTGAGCAATAGAAAGTAAATGCCATCTCCCACCACCACAAGCTTGTACATCAATCAGGTTGGTCCCCAAGTCTAGTGCCTTACCTCACCATGTGTCATTTTCCTGTACATTCATTATTGCAAAGCTCACTATTGAGTCATGTTTGGCTTTGCGCCATTACGTACTAGGGAGTGCCACAGTTTCTCTCGTTTAGATTATGGGGTCATGTCCTCTGCTTGTACATTCCTCCCCCAATAGCCCTGGGTGCTATGTTATGTTAGCAGGTTCCTACTCGCCCAATCAAAAGGCGGTTTAAAATTAGGTTGGTCCACAAAATCTAGTGACTCTACTTGGTACAAGTCAACAGGCTTCAAAATAGAAGGGAGCAGAGAAGGATCTACGCAGTTATACTAGCAGGAATGCTGGCCCATGGCTGTTGTTTAGCTATAGTTTCTTGTACTTGGTATACTTGGGGCATGGGCCCCATCCACTTTGAGCTGTGCATATTGTCTATTTAGCTTTCAATAGGCAGGTGCAATTCACAAGTAAGGTCTAGGTCCTACTCTACTCTTGCGTTATTTTGAGCCCTGATGGCACATGGTGAAGTGAGATACCAAAGTTAGGGACCATCCTGATTGGGTACACCTTGTCGCACTGGGATGGCTTTTATGCTTTTTGTAGTGTTAAAGAAACACTCCAGTTTCTGTTTTTCTAACTGCTAGAGTGGTGCTTTAAATCTAAGTTCCCTAACCCTCCTCTTATATTTACCCTCCAACATGTTCATCATCTATCACCGTAAGTTGTGTTGGTCTCTGGCAGTTTGTGACCTGTCTGATCCCTCCAGTAAAAAAAAAAAAAAAAAAAAAAAAACACAAAACGCTGGATTGGTTATTTAACAAACTAGCCTATATTTTGGGTTTTTTTTTTTATGTATTACCACCACTTATTTACTTAATGCAGGGTATCCAAGTTTTTATTCTAGATTTTTACTATATGGAGGTTAGAAAGACAAGGTATGGTAATAAAGGTATTTGACATTGGGACATCTTTAGTTGTCAAACTACAAGTATTAGCATTTGTGATCACAGCATGGAATTTACGGTTTTCCTTTTTTCAATTAGCAGTAAGAAGTTTTAAAGGAGTACTCCGATTATTAAAAGGGTTTTCCCACAAGCAAAGTTCATTTTAATTAATAGGTCTTGGATCAAAAATAATATCCACAAATGGATGTGTTAAAAAAAAATTATAAGATAATCTTGTCAATGAGTAAAGTGAGGAAATTAACTGCACTACCAGTATTTGTACCACTGATAACTGGACTTGGAAATGGAGCACCAGCATAGACAACCAACCACTGCTTGGGTGCTAATCGCTTCTGAAAAGACAAATACAGCGCATACAGTAGGTATGGAACGAGGCTGCACTCACCGGTGCAATGTCTTCAAACGCTTATTTATATGCCCCACATGCCCACCCGATCCTCGATTTATGTAAATATTTGAAGACATAGCGCCAGTGAGTGCAGCTTCTTTCTATGTCTATTGGATGATGTGCTAATCTTAATAAGTTTCGCTGCTATGTTCCTGTTTAATGGATGTGTCTGATCATACAGGGACATGGTCTGATCATACCACATCTCCTGTGCTGAGATAATCTTATATATGTGTCTCTGCTATGTACTGTGAAATGGATGTGTCTGACGTACAGGGACATGGTCTGATCATACCACATCTCCTGTGCTGAGATAATCTTATATATGTGTCTCTGCTATGTACTGTGTAATGGATGTGTCTGACGTACAGGGACATGGTCTGATCATACCACATCTCCTGTGCTGAGATAATCTTATATATGTGTCTCTGCTATGTACTGTGTAATGGATGGTCTGACCGTACAGGACATGGTTGATCACAACCGTGCGAATACTATATGGTCTCTGCTATTACTTGTAATGGATTTACCTACAACATGTCTATCATACCACCTCTGTGCTGAGATAATCTTATATATGAGTCTCTGCTATGTACTGTGTAATGGATGTGTCTGATTATACAGGGACATGGCCCGATCATATCACATCGCCTGGGCAAGGGAGGAAGCAAAAGATTATTATTATTCTGTGCTGAGATTATCTCAGCAGAGGAAATTTTTTTTTTAAACACATCCAATTGTGCATCTTATTTTTATTCCAAGACCTATTGAATAAAATGAACTCTTGTTTGTGGGGAAAAAAAACAAAATAATGTACTATGTAGTGCATTGAAATTTGTTTACTGTGTTGCTTGAAGATTTGGCCAATAATGAAACTTTTTAGCAGCTCCAGCCAAGAAATTTCTTGATTTCGTCAATGTGATAAGTGTCCTTTACATATATAACCCAAGTCTTGATTTTATTATTTCCATGTTAATTGAGCTTACCTCCAACTAATGACTACTGCCATTAAGGTTTAGAATATAGACTTCCTGGAAAATGCACAGGGAAGGCCAACAATTACAATCAGTGCCTATTGAGAATATCAGTATTCCTATTATGCCATAGCCAAAATCCTTTGACATTTTTGAAGAAAAATAAGTTAACAATCAGGATGTCAGGCAGCATAAACCTTATGATATCTACATTCTGGACTCCATTGGTGGATCAAGTGTGAGTGCCACAAAAACCTAATTCAGATGTGCTATGTAGGTGAAAGTGGCAAACTTAGTCCAAAATATGAAATTCTTCTTTTCCCAACTGAACGCCATGGCTCTGTTGGGGAAGTTTCTGAATTCTACTAGCTGATATTATGTGCAGATTGCATAATGATGACGTCAGTGGTCGAGGAGAATGTCATTCAGAAAGGAATGGGTGTGATAACAGGTATAAGCATGTAACTTTCAACCCTTCACAATTCTCAGTGACTATGAGTATGCAAATCACATATTGTACATTTAAACTTTTCTGCCAGAATGAGGGCAGGTGTCCCTCTAGACATATTTTTTTGTTTGATCTTGGTACAATTGCTTAGCCACTGCATGTGCACCATACATATAATTAATTTGTCCCATGCACAATATTCACTGGGTGTGACCTCCCAGGGGTGGGCATCGTGGATTGTCTTGTAGAAATTAGCTACTAGCAAATAAGTGACTGGTGGTGGTGATGCTGTCAGGTGTTACAGAGGAGTATATAAATCAATAATAGTATATCAAATCATTTATCAGAGCAAATATTTCCATGGCATCAAGCTCACACGGCACGACTGAACATTCAGAGTCACTGATCTAGATGTGGGCACAATGTCCATGGAGATAGGAGATCTACATTTCATGATGACACTATAAGACGACAAGCACACTTTCTAAAACCAAGTTCTAAAGTACTGGCATAAAACACATTAATATTTGTGCCTATGTACAGCTGACACTGGTATTAGAGCTGGTTTATGATGAAAACTCAAAGAGACATTGACTGGATACATTTCCAAATGATTTGCCTCTCTCAATTATTTGTTCCCATAAAACTGCTAAAAAAAAAAACAAAAATATGCAATGTCAATTCTAAAAATATGCAGATATTGGTTAACCAACAGCGATAATAACCTACTGGTTGTAATACAGTGTACTACATTACTGACTTTACCATCACTCACCTCTAAACATATAGGGCAGTCTTGCCTTGACACATTTTCTATACACTAAGACAGAAAAGAGAAAAAAAAAATATTACACAAAACATTATAACTAATGTAATATGAATACATGCTGGGAATCCGTGCAAACATTATACGGACCGTGCTACAACTTAGTCTCAATGTGGTCACAAAGAATTAAAGACTCACTAACCCTAGAAATGAATAAGAAAGAAAGGAAAACACTCACAATTATCTGTAGAGATTTCTACAAGATCCATCAAACAAACAGAACTGTGTAAAAATACTTGACAAAAAAAAGTCTACCATCTACAATCCTTATACAACTTTCACTTTTAGCTATTGACGAAACACAAGGAGCATAGGCAAAGACTATTGGTGCCGTCACACAGCACGATCTGGCCAGCGATGTCGGAAGCTATGCGCGGGTGCCCGCTCGGTTCCGACATCGCTGGCCAGCTGTCACACAGCATCGCTGCGGCTGGCGACACCGCAGCGATGCGGGCGGTGACATCGCTCGCTGGGCTCAGCCCAGCGAGTGATCCGCAGCAACGCTGCGGTATAGGCTGGATCGCCGCCGACATCGCTCTGGCGATGTCACACGGCGCGATCCAGCCTTATCGCAGGTCGCCGGTTGACAGGTTTACGGTTCTTCCCGTAAACCTGTCAACCTGCGACCAGCGATAAAACGCGGTCGCGCCGCTCGTTTACACAGCACGACGTCGCTAGCGACATCGCTGATACGTCACTTTTTCGGCGATGTCGCTAGCGGCGTCGGCAGGTGTGACGGCACCTTAAGTAAATGGGCATAGCTTATTTACAGTTGAAACCAGAGATTTACATGCACTATATACAAAGACACATATGCATCCATCTGAAATGAGATCACAATAAACCTTTACCGGTTTAGGTCAATTAGGATTACCATAATTATTAATATTTGCCAAATGCCAGAATAATATGAGAGAGAAAGAATGTTTTAAGGCATTTTTATTACTTTCTGCAAAGTCACAGGTTTACATACATTTCATTAGTATTTGGTATCATTGCTCTTATTGATCATCATCTCCCCCTCCATAGGCGCAGAATAGCCGTTATGACGCGATTCACGTCATATCCGGCTCTCATGATGTCGTACACCTCGCGATGCACATTGCCCATGCGCGAGGTTACTTATCTGTGATGAGACAACACCGAAATTCACACTTTTTCTGAACTTTGAAAATCAATTTGTGAAAAAATATAAAAATTTCTATAATTTTTTTCTCTTCACATTTTGCATTCTCTGACTTGCTATTGTTAAATAAGAAAATCTCGAATGAATTAAAAGTATAGAGGTAAAAATCATTGGTTCACTTGACATGGAATGACCCAAATGAGATAAAAAAAAAACAAAAAAACACTGATTAAAATTAGAGCACTGTTTCGGATACTTGTAAGTTATTGGTGTTAATCTGGCACCTGGTGCTATTTTCCTTAATTATCTCACAAACCCTATGTAACTGGCAGCCTATCTTTCCAGTTTGCACTCACTCTGCAAAAATGGTGTACCATTCCAAAAAGTGACTGTATCCCTCCACCAGCAGGTTGTCCAGGTGAAGGCCAAAGGGCTCCCCTATCAGCCATAGCAATAGAAGATGGTCATTCCAAGTTTGGTTTCTAGAACGTTACATCTTTACAACATCACAAACTCTTTTAATCCCCCAAGAAGGCTGATCGCCCTCAAAAGACAAATGCAAGACAGCACAGGATAATGCGGAGAATCTCTATGGGTAATCGTTTCAACACTGCAGCTGGAATAGCTCGTCAGTTCTGCACTGTACAGGGTAAGGATCTGTCTTGTCATACAGTGTCACAACAATTAAGAACATTCGGACTGAAAGCCCACTCTGCAGTGACCAAACCTCTCATTATGAGAAAAAAATCAAAAGGATAGAATCACTTTTGGTGAGGAGCATATTTTGTGGACAAAGGAGAAGTGATCCACAGTTAGTTTTATTGCTGAAAGCAAGTTTAATTTATTTGGGTCTGATGGGAAACATTTTTGCTGACAAACTAGAGAAATACTGATTCCAAAATGTGTAAAGAAGTCAGTGAAAGGTGGTGGAGGAAGTATCATGATTTATGGAATGTTCTCTGCTGCAGGAGTTGGACCTCATAGTCAGCTACATGGCAAAGTGAATGCAAGTGTGTTTTAGAACCTTCTTCAGCAACACATGGTTCCTTACTTGTGTTCAGCTCTCAATTAGCCAGCAATTTTCAAGCAGAACAATGCCCCGTCACTCAGCAAAACGGGTAAAGCATTTCCTTGAAACAGAAAACATTGAAACAATAAAATGACTGCCTGGAGTTCTGATCTAAACCCAATAGAAAACCTCTAGAAAATCCTTCGTGACAAAGGTATGGCCAAGAAAACCCACAACAGTCACAGAACTGTGGAAGAGATTGGAAGACGAGTGGCCCAAAATCACCAGAGCAGTGTGAGAGACTAGTGATGTCCTATGGCCAAAGATGTGCTGAAGTCATTCACAGCAAAGACCTGTACACTTCCTATTAACTGGTGACTGTTGTAACCTTCACAAAATTTAGTTTTAATCTTTCTCTTTGCTAGTCATTGCTGTTCTCTAATTATAATCATCATGTTTTGTGTCAAATAAAGGTTTTAAGTTGATAAACTTTGGTAACTTTGGAAATCAATGCTCTAGTGGCATAGTGTACCCTTTACACAAAACCCTTCAAATGTTGATCAATGTAGATTACATTCTCTCTGAAAAAATCAAGTGATCATACAATGCTCTCTAGTTTTGATCACCAGCGTACATTGTACAGCCCTCATATTATTGTTTGTTGAGTCAAAAAAATTACTCTTGGAAGAAGTGGAGGGAAAAGTAAAAGCTGCAGAGGCAAAGGGTTAAAAAATAATAAAAGAAGACTTTTGCATCAAAGCATAGGTAAAGAAATATTAAGCTAATATTTATGTTCAACATATACCTAGATCATGGAAATAAAATCATAAAAAAAAGGAGAAAATTCTAAAAAAAAAAAAGGAGACTGCACTTCAATAGCTTAAAGGAAGACAAAAAAAGAAAAAAGAAAAAGAACATTTTACAAATATAATCTAATAACCTTCAGGGTTTGCAAGTCTTGGTGTTAGCATTATTAGTGTTGTGTCCAATTTTGAAGAGATCCATAACTCTGTAGAATTATATTGTCACAAGAACCAAATATTTATTACAAACTAAAAGGAGAGACGTAAATATTGATTCCTTACCTTATGGTTTCCTCTGAAGCTTAATGGCAGACATAAATTACACTTTGTGCAATGTTCAAACAGTTCCTTTGGGCCAATCCTAAATAAAAATATATATAACATAAGTATGTAAAAACAACCTGTCAAACAGGTCTAAGGCTACGTTCACACACAGCATAATTTTCACGTTTTTTTTTTTTACACATGATTTTCCCCCAAAAGCGTATCTGCATCTGCATTTTCTGGCAAAGTGAATGGATTTTCACTTTTGCCGTTCAGACGCTGCACTTTTTTCGGATGCGCCTTTATGGGAGAAAGCATGCGCATAAAAAGAGTGACCATGTCAATTCTTTGCGCTTAATGGGCGCGCTTTCGCCCATAGGCCCCATTATAAAGAGCTGGAAGACGCATTGTCGTTCAGACAATGCCTATTCCAGTGCCTATAATCGCGGGTGCAGGGGGAATAGCAGGATGTGATGTCACATGGGGGGAGGAAGAATCTTGTGCCGGCCGTCCCGAGACCCGAGGGGATGTCATTTGATCGCTGCAAGGACCTTAATCATCTGATTGGCCTGTAGCGATCAGCTGATGTGTCACGTCACATCTTCAGCTGATCATGACGTGAAATCATCAGCTGAGTTTAAACAGCCCACCAAAACTGATCGATTTTGGCGGGCGGTTTAAACCGCTCAGCTGATGCCATCAGGTGACACAGCAGCTGATCGAATTGCCACTGGTCAGCTGATTCAGGTTCTGAAGTGATAGAACGTGTACCCCTCGTATCCCAGGACAGTCGGCGGAGAGGTGAGCATTATATTCTATTACTTTTATTACCATTGTTTTCTTTTATTTCGCTTTAGCAGTGTATGTGATGAGGCCAGGGCTAAGGGGGTACTCGGCCACCGGGTCAGCTGAGTAGGGAGTCACGGATGGACGGGATCCCGGTGCCGTGCCCTGGGGATCATTTGAAGGGGGTTGTTGATGATGGGAGAAGGGGGCTATTTACAGGGGATCGTGACACCACCTGTATTTCCCAGTAAGATGGTACCGGCGCTGCCAGCCGGCCGCTGAGGTGATGGTTGGGGCAGCAAAGTGTGGTACAGCTTCCCACAGGTGGAGCTTTACCTCAGGGCAGCAATGAAGGAAGATGGTGAGGGAGGACAGTGATGAAGGAAGATGGTGAGTGAAGGCAGTAACCAAGTCCTTTCTGGAACAATGGTGTATTGCCGCGGTTAAACAGACACACAGACACACAGGGATTGTTGTTTCGGTACCTTTTACTGATGGTAACATAACAGGTACAGTCCAGAGCAATAACCAGGTCCCCGGTGCAATTTGGGACTTTCACCTAATAGTGTGAACCAGCTGCTGTCACAGTAATGATAGCATTACCATTGAAACTTAGTGGGTTTGCACGCATGGCATCTGATGCAAAGTGGCATTGAATGCTAAGTGGCTTGCAGTTACTTCATGGCAGTTAGTCAGGGCAGGAGTCAGGCAAGCCACTCTCTTTCATTCTCTTTGTAACAATGTCCTTTATTTCAATGTCTATCTTCCTATGTGCCTTTGCCATTCACTTTCACCTCACAATCCCCCTTCCATCAACTCATTCACATAAGCGCCTCTCTCCTTCCCTCTACTACATTGAGCTCCCATATTCTTTTCACCATACTGTGACGACCATCCGCTGTGAGGCCGAGCTGCTGGTAGGCAGCACCCCGAGAAACCCCGAGACCCTTAACCCCTATACAGGGATCTGGAATTATAGCGGAGCCCAGGGGGTAGCTGCCTATATGAGCAACAGAGCCGGGGAGGTCGCCAGGGAAATCAAGACCCGAAAAACGAAGTCAGATGTCCGAGTCAAAACCGAGAGGGAGCGAAGGTACAAAATCGTCAGGCAGTAGCAGAGTCAAAAATCCAGGCAAAGGTCAAGGGCAAAACCAAGAGGGCAGCTGAGGTACAAAATCAATAGGCAGAGGCAGAGTCAGAAATCCAGGCAAAGGTCAAGGGCAAAACCAAGAGGGCAGCTGAGGTACAAAATCAATAGGCAGAGGCAGAGTCAGAAATCCAGGCAAGGTCAGACACGAAACTAAACACACACTATCACTGGGGAACCAAAACTATATCTGGCGGCCTGCAAGCCAGGCTCCAATGTACTTGAAGGGCACGGCTACCTCCCATAGGCTGGAGCTCACAACCTGATGACCTCATCCGGACCGCCCCTAGATCCAGGCCAGATGGAGATGCATGACTGGCTCCACCCATGCCTCCTCTGACAGAAGAACGCAGGCTGCGCCTAACGGACACCTCTGCAGGGCCCTTTCCTCTGCGACCAACACCACCCAGAGGGGAAACACAGCGGCGCTCAGCGACAGAGGCAGACGTCGCGGGAGCGGTTCCATATGAGGACAAGGCCCTCCTATCACCGGCGCCACCAGCCGAAGGAATCCGGCTCCTCCCAGCGGCCGAGGCAGGAACACCAGCCACCGAGTCCAATGGCGACGTGACACTCCTCCCAGCGGCCGAGGCAGAAACACCAGCCACCGAGTCCAATGGCGACGTGACACATACTGAATAATCTCAGACCATCATATTCCAAGTTATTGCATAATAACCAATGTCACAATTCTAAAAACTATTTGATTTTTCTCTTTTTACTGCTGCTCCTGTCAGGCGATATCTTTCCAAATCCTGGTCCACCCTCCGCCAACTTCAACCCCTTCACTACTTCACATAGAAACCATGCTAACCTTATCAGCATTACCTGAACACCTTCATCGCCATCTTAACTGCGCGTTTTGGAATGCACGGTCTGTATGCAACAAGCTTCCCTTTATGTACAACTATTTTCTCATTAATTCTCTTAATCTCCTGGTCATCACAGAAACCTGGATTCAGGACTCATACACTGTTTCCCCTGCCGCTATTTCTCACAGTGGTTTACATTTCTCCCATTCCCCGAGACCTGGGAACAGATATGGTGGTGGAGTTGGCTTACTCCTGTCCTCACAATGTACTTTCCAGGTCATGCCCCCTGCTCCATCACACTCATTCCATTCTTTTGAGGTCCACACCATTAGGCTCTTCCACCCCCTCCTCCTCCTCAGAGTAGCAGTGGAATAAAGCCCCTCAGGGTCACCCACCCAGTTCCTACACCATTTCTCCGAGTAGCTGCTGTACTTCATGTCCTCAGAATTAACAACACTTATTCTGGGAGACTTTAACATCCCCATAAACAGCTCCATCTCCCCATCTGCATCCCAGCTCCAATCTCTAACTACCTCTCTTGGCCTCTCACAGCTCTCAACCTCTGAGACACACAAAAATGGTAACAGCCTTGACCTGATCTTTATACGGCTCTGCTCAACCTCCCCCTCAGATAACTCGCCTCTTCCTCTCTCTGATCAGAACATTCTCTCCATCACGCTCACCAATTCACGCCCTACCCATCACACATTCAGAAATCTACAGGCCATTAACCCTCATATACGCAGACTCTCTACTCTCATTATTGTATTGTCCCCAATCGCCTTCTCCTGTCCTGATGTGGCTGTGAATCATGCAATGACACTCTCAGAAACACGATGGACCAAGTAGCACCCCTAACCCTCAGAACCTCCAAACGCAGAGTAAAACAGCCCACGCTCACATCACAAACTCGATTCCTCCAGCAATGCTCTTGGAGTGCTAAACGTCTATGGAGGAATATCCGCACTCCAGAAAACTTCATTCACTATAAATTTATGCTGAGAACTTACAACTCTGCCCTCCTCCTTGACAAACAGACATACTTCACCACCCTGATCTCCTCACTATACAACAACCCAAAGAAACTCTGACACCTTTCACTCTCTCCTCAGTCCTAAAGTGCAGGCCCCCATCACTGACCTCTGTGCTGATGATCAGTCTTCTTACTTCACTAAGAAAATAGAAAACATCCGTCAAGAAACCAACTCCCAACCTCAAATCGCTGTTACCCCTATCTCTCCCCACATTTCCTCCAGCTGATTCTCCACATTTGACCCAGTCACAGAAGAAGTCTCCAGGCTTCTCTCGTCTCACCACATGCACTGCTGACCCAATCCCCTCACACCTACTCCAGTCTCTCTCTCTGATGGCCACCACCCACCTAACTAAAATCTTCAATCTCTCCCCCTCTTTTGGCATCTTCCCCTCCTCCTTCAAACACTATTACTTCATTACTAAAGAAAACTTCTCTCGACCCATCCTGCACAAACAACTACAGACCAGTCTCCAATCTTCCCTTCATCTCTAAACTCCTGGAGCGCCTGGTCTACTCCCGCCTCCCTCATTACCTCTCCACTCACTCTCTTCTAGACCCATTACAGTCTTGTTTCTGCCCCCTACATTCTACAGAAACTGCTCTCAAAGTGACCATGACCTTCTGACAGCACAACGTAAATGTAACCACTCTCTGCTTATTCTTCATGATCTCTCTGCAGCCTTTTTCACTGTTGACCACCATCTCCTACTCTCCATTCTGCACTCCATCGGCATAACGGACACGGCTCTCTCCTGGTTCTTTTCCTATCTTTCTGACCGCTCTTTCAGTGTATCATTCACTGGCTCCTCTTTCTCTCACTATTAGGGTCCCTCAGGTATCAGTCCTTGGCCCTCTTCTCTCTCTACATGGCCCCTATTGAACAGACCATCAGCAAATTTGGCTTTCAGTACCATCTTTATGCTGATTACACACAACTATACACTTCTTTCGTGGACCTTACTCCCGCTCTATTAAAGAACACCAATGACTGTCTAACCGCAGTTTCCAATATTATGTCCGCTCTCTATCTGAAACTCCACCTTTCCAAAACTGAAAGTCTTCTGCTCCCGCCCTCCACTAACTTCCCTAAATCCGACATCTCTTTCTCAGTGTGCGGCACCACGATAAACCCTAGGCAGCAGGCTTACTGTCTGGGTGTTGTGTTCGACTCTGAGCTTTCTTTCACCCCATATATACAATCTCTCGCCCGCTCTTGCCGCTTGCACCTAAAGAACATCTCCAGAATTTGCCCCTTTCTCACCTTGGAAACCACAAAAACCGTTCCTGTGGCCCTGATTCACTCCTGCCTTGACTACTGTAATTCTCTTTTGATTGGCCTCCCCCACACTAGAATCTCCCCTCTCCAGTCCATCCTTAATGAAGCAGACAGGATCACCTATCAAGCAAACCGTCACTCGGACACTTCTGCTCTATGCCAGTCATTGCACTGCTGCCTATACATTATAGGAACCAATTCAATTTGCTTGTTCTCACCCACAAAGCTCTTCACAGTGCAGCACTGCTTTACCTCTCCTCCCTCATCTCTGTCTATCACCCCACCTGTTCTCTTCGCTCTGGAAGTGACTCTAGTATAACTTCTGCATTAATCCGAACCTCCCAGTGCCGGCTCCAAGACTTCTCCCGAGCTGCACCAATTCTCTGGAATGCTCTACCCCAAGAAATTAGGTCTATCCACAACTTACATAATTTCAGGCAATCCATAAAAACACATCTTTTTAGGGCAGCCTATCATGATCCCTAGTCAAAGTCATTTAGACATAGCCTATCCGCCCCACCAGTCTCAAATGCATCACAAGTAATGGTTGGTGGCGACTTATGCTACTCCTATCTGTTCTTTATTTTCTCAAGTTGACTATACCATCATTCTAAATAAGCACCTGTATTTTGTGTCACCCCCACCTCATTGTTAGATTGTAAGCTCTTATGAACAAGGCTGTCATTATTTTGCGTTAATTATTGTATTTTCTGATAACTGTTACTTACTAGATGGTGGCCCGATTCTAACGCATAGGGTATTCTAGAATATATATATAGTTTAGTTTTATAAAGATTTAAAAATAATGCAATGAATACATAGGATTCTCCCCAATCAGCGACGCAGCTTCATTCAATATATCTGCACGTGTGACACCTCACCAGCCATCAGTAAGGTACCGTCACACTTGGCGACGCTCCAGCAAACCTGACAAACAATGCAACCTGGTAGGGATCACTGGAGCGTCACTACGTGGTCACTGCTGAGGGTCACACTGAGCGAGATCGCTAGCGCCGCTTGGGGTACCTCCGCTGCGAACAGCCGAGATGACCGCGGTCATCTCCCGGTTGCATCGCCGCTGACCTCCGTGTGGCAGGAAATGACCGCCTGCCGCTGATCTCCTGACTG
The DNA here is from genome assembly GCA_033576535.1 of Allobates femoralis. NCBI lineage: Eukaryota > Metazoa > Chordata > Amphibia > Anura > Aromobatidae > Allobates > Allobates femoralis. The sequence continues at coordinate 286,474,133 of JARQOC010000003.1, read as the reverse complement.
TGGTGGTGGTATTCGTGGTTCAAATCTGGCGCCAATTAACGGCAGGATTTTGCGTGTTGCTGATTGTCGCCGCGCTCATGCGGCGACCAATCAGCGACGGGGGATTTCCGTTACAGAAAGACAGACAGTCACGATAAGGCGATTATATAGTAGGATGATTGTTTGAATATGAACCTCTGAATTGTGAAGTGCTGCAGAATATGTTAGCGCTATATAAAGATTATTATCAATTATTATTATTATTATTTTTAAACCCTCAGCACCCTATGAGACTTCATAGGTATTTACACACTGGAGCAAGTCAATAGGGACTTTGGCTAATCGAGGGTACTAGTAAAAAGATTTTTATTCAAGTGGTTGCTGCTAGGAGACTGGACAGTTACCGTGTACAGTCCCTAACAAAAGTTATGTCGCTTATCCATGTTATGTAAATAAAAGCTTATAACCAACGTTAAATTCATTAATTTATTTTATAAATTACTCTTTTGAAAGCTGAAACCCTCCCGAATTTGGTTTAGGTTAAGAAAAAAATTGGCATCAAGCTGAAATATTGATCATTAAATGAACACAGAATGGTCACATTTTGGCAAGACAAACGTTTTGTCGCCCACAGAAAGTAATGTGATATTCAAATAAATAATTAACTAAAATACAAATATATGTTGCATAACATTGGTGAATTAAGTTGTGGTGTATATATCATATTTAATATTTTGTGTGATTTCCATGAGCTTGAAGGACTGCATCCATGCGGTTCAACCAATTTATTAATGAAGTCATCAGGAATAGCAAGGAATGCAGTCTTACATGCCTCCCAGAGTTCATCTAGATTCTTTGGTTTTGTCTTCCAAGCTTCCCTTTCATTCTACCCCAAACATGCTCAATGATGTTTATGTCTGGTGACTGGGCTGGCCAGTACTTGAGCACCTTGATCTTTTTTGCCTGGAGGAACTTTGTTGTAGAGATGGATGTATGAAATGGAGCACCATCTTGCTGCATAATTTGACCCCTTTTATGATTTGGAGAGTAAGGAGGTAGCTAATACTTGTTGATATTTTAGGCTATTGATATTTCCTTCCACCTTGCAAATGTTTCGCACATCCCCATACTGAATGTAACCCCAGACTATGATCTTTGCACCACCAAATGTAACTGCTTTCTGGGTGTATTTTGGATCCATACGGGCTCCAGTAGATCTCTTGCAGTATTTGCGGTGGTTGTGGTGTAATTCTACTGAAGATTCATCAGAGAAATCCACCTTCTGCCACTTTTCCAGTGTCCATCTGTTTAGCAGGCTGTGGGATTTTGCAAATGCCACACTTTTTTTTGTCTTTTGCTTAGTGCTGGCTTCTACAAACTGTTCTAGTTGACACAGGGACTTGAGGTGACCAGGCCTGTTGGAGCTCAGCTGCAGTGGAAGAGGGGCTTGCTTTGAATTTTCTAACCAAACCAAACGTTGTCAAACATATCTCCAGTCTCTTCAAATCTTATTTTAATTTTTTTGTACTTGACGCTGAGACACATTAAAGGTGCCAGCCACCTCTGCAGTGGATCTTGTTGATAATAAGGCTTTGGTCGCAGGGTGGATTTTTTGCATGTTGTCAGAGCTCAGTTGCAGTTCAAGTGAAGGTCTGGGGTGCTGGGTTTCTTTTTATACACACCCACTAATTAACGATCATTTACAGAGCACAGGTGAGGATGTAAACTAGGATTTGGTGCATTATATGACCAGGGACACTTTTGTCTTGCCAAAATCTGACCATTCTGTTTTCATTAAATGATCATATTTCAGCATTGATGCCAATTTATTTTCTTAACCTAAACCACATTTGGAGGTTTCAGCTTTCAAAAGAGAAAATTTATAAAACCAATGGATGACATTTAACATCAGGTTATAAGCTTTTATTTACATAACATGGATAAGCGACATAACTTTTGTCTGGGACTGTATGAAGCCCTCCATTTAAATATTTGTTAGCACATATATCAAAAAATGCCCCGCGCTAACTCATACCCCTTATCAATGGCATGTAATAAAAAGCAAATATTACATAGTATAGTTAACCCTTTGTTGGGATGTTTGTTGAATAAAAATAAAATTGGAATTAAAATAGATTTGAAATTGAAATAAAAAAATTGCAGAGCATATAAAAAATCTTTTAAAATAGTAAAGGCAAAATACATTAATAATATTATTAGTGTAGATGGTACACTCCCTTTGGATGTGGGGGTCCGATGTTAGTGGGACCTGATCTGGATACTTGTGGTTAGATCCTTGGTGTCCTTATGCTTTTGCAGTCGACTTGATGGTTTATATCGAGATGGCTAAGTTTAATACCAGTAAAGGTCGTAATAGAGGATGTATTTTACTGGTAGATAAGGGTTTGAATCCTGGATGTGCCAAACCATTGGGTGATATGTAACCACCGCTGATCTTCTGGGTCGGTGGGGGCCTTGTTTGTATTAGCAGTGTGGGCTACTCATACAAGCAGGGGGGATTCAGCTATGGTGCCTGCTCTTGTAGAAATCATCAATCACTGCAGTACTGGGGTGTGTCTTTTTGGTGGGTAGGTTGCAGCGTCACATAGACACTGCTCATACAAACAAGGCCCCCACCGACCCAGAAGATCAGCGGTGGCTACATATCACCCAATGGTGGGCACATCCAGGTATTCAAACCCTGATCTACCAGTAAAGTACATCCTCTTTACAACCTTTACTGGTATTGAAACTTAGCCATCTCGATATAAATCATCAAGTCGACTGCAAAAGCATAAGGACTCCAAGGATCTAACCACAAGTATCCAGATCAGGCCCACCAACATCGGACCCCACATCTGAGTGAGTGTATCATCTACACTAATAATACTATTAATGTACCGTATATACTCGTGTATAAGCCGAGTTTTTCAGCACAAAAATTGTGCTGAAAAGTGCCCCCCTCGCTTATACACGACTCAGTGTACAGCAGCCCGCCCCCCTGTTCTATATACAGGCCCCCCTGTGGTATAATACAGCAGCCCCCCCCGTGCTATATACAGGCACCCCCGCGTATGTGCGCCGCAACACCCTGTAAAGGAAGAAGAAGCTTTACATACACTTTACCCTGCTGTTGACACGGCGGCGCTGATCCCGCTCGTCTTCTGCTATACTACCCGGGCCGTATTACCACGCTGTAACCACGGGGGGCGCTGTAATGCACAGTCCATACACAGGGCGCGTACACCGGGGTCACGGTGGATGTGTACACCACGGGGTAGAGAGCTGGTAAGGATAGAGGGGGGATGCGCGCGCGGTTCACCAGGGGCCGTAAGTATAAGGAGCTCTCTTATATCGCCACAAGGGGACCTGTATATACACAGGGGGGGGCTGCTGTATATACCACAGGGGGCCTGTATATACCACAGGGGGAGGGCTGCTGTATACTACCACAGGGGGCCTGTATATACCACAGGGGGAGGACTGCTGTATACTACCACAGGGGAGACCTGTATATACCACAGGGGGAGACTGCTGTATACTACCACAGGGGGCCTGTATATACCACAGGGGGAGGCTGCTGTATACTACCACAGGGGGCCTGTATATACCACAGGGGGAGGGACTGCTGTATACTACCACAGGGGTGATACTGCTGTATAACCTATATACCACAGGGGGAGACTGCTGTATACTACCACAGGGGGAAGACTGCTGTATACTACCACAGGGGAGACTGCTGTATACTACCACAGGGGGAGACTGCTGTATACTACCACAGGGGAAGACTGCTGTATACTACCACAGGGGGAGACTGCTGTATACTACCAAGGAGACTGCTGTATACTACCACAGGGGAGACTGCGTATACTACCACAGGGGGAGACTGCTGTATACTACCACAGGGGAAAACTGCTGTATACTACCACAGGGGGAGACTGCTGTATACTACCACAGGGGGAGACTGCTGTATACTACCACGGGAGAGCTGTTACTACAGGGAGACTGCTGTATACTACCACTGGGGAGACTGCTGTATACTACCACTGGGGAGACTGCTGTATACTACCACTGTGCGTAAAGGAGCTGCTGTATACTACCACGGGAGACTGCTGTATGACTTACTACCACTGGGGAGACTGCTGTATACTACCACTGGGGAGACTGCTGTATATTACCACTGCGGAGGCTCTGTATACTACATGGTGTACTGCTGGGTCCACCCTCGGCTTATACACGAGTCAATAGGTTTTCCCAGGTTTTGGGGGCAAAAGTAGGGGGGTCGGCTTATACACGGGTCGGCTTATACACGAGTATATACGGTATATTGCCTTTACTATTTTAAAAGATTTTTTACACGCTCTGTAATTTTAATTTCAAATCTATTTTAATTCCAATTTTATTTTTTAATAAAATTTACATGGAATATTTGCTTATTATTACGGTACTCTGAGACTTGTCTACATACAGGACAAGAAAACAAAATCGGTTCAGACTACTGGCTGTCAGGCAGCCTTTTCTAATGGCACTGCAACTTAACCCCTTCAGGGTATGGCAAATTCCCATTTTTTTTACATGATCATTTTCCTCCCTATCTTCCAAGAGCCATATTTTTTGTTCTGTCGACAGCCGTGGGAGGGCTTGTTTCTCATGGGACGAGCTGAATTTTTCATTTACACTATTAATTTTATAAGACAATACACTACAAAATGGCAAAAATGCAGTAAAATAAATTTGTAGATGCTGGAGAAAGCTGATGAAAGACTAAATAACAAGTAGTCCATAACATTTCATATTATGGCACCATCTCCCCGGTCCTGGTTTTTCCATTTTAGGTCATACCTGCATATACCGCAGCCGTCACAGTGATACTGCTTCTTGTCCTTATCAAAGAGATGACATATACCACAGTAATAGTCCCCAAAAATACTGTTACAGTGTTCACAAGTCTGCTGAGCCTGAAAAGAAGCACAGAAAAAAGAATCAATATATGCAGTAAGACAGGGACATTTTACCTATATTTTCCTAGAATGACTAACTGACTAAGGCCATCTAGAAGAGCTGGTGCGATTTACATGCCCCAGTACTTCAGCACGACAGTGATCGGTGGCGCCTCTTACCCCATAGCATCAGGGTTTCTTCTTTTGATTAGTCGACTTTTAACAATGTTAACATTGCACGCCTGTGACATTATGCCAGTCCAGCTAATCAATAGAAGAGCCGTGGATGTTGTCAGGTAAGAGGTGAAGCTCCCAGAGCCCATGCAGCAGCCACCAATGAATTGGAACCAATATTGAGTCATTAGTCTTAAATGTTTTTTTCTTAATTCCAGCCCCCATCTCAGGTCATTTTTTCAGGATCCTCAGTATTGCACAGGTCATTAAATTATTTTAAGAAAATACATAAATTACCTTTCTCACCTGTACGATACTAAGAAAATCCTGAAAACTCAATTTGTTGAAGGCAGTAAGGACTGGAGTTTGGGAGACACTGGTCAAAAAATAAGCTGGTACTTTGTGACGTTTTTTGATCTGGTAACTAAAAGTAACAATTACTGTACATATACAATATTATCCTAAACCTTTCCTAGGCTTACCCAATCTGATGAGGATGTGCTTTGGGATCACTGCAGCTAATTGTTGGCCGCTGTCACATTCATGCCACAACAGTGTACAGACATTTATGTCACACCACATGCACATGTTGAGTGTTTGGGGAGATTGTTACCTCCGTATTTCCAAGGCAAAATCAGGAGAAGAACAACAAGAGGAAAAGTATAATAGGAACACGTCACCACGTCTGTATTTATCACACACTCCTGGTTTTGGATTAAATACCGAGGTAAAAAACTCACCTATGTAGCCTTATACATAATAGTGAGTGATTACATGGAGTGCCAGCTCAGAAATGAACATAACACCATTTGTACATACTACCAGTGGATATGCTGGGTTCACATTTCATGGAAAAGGGCTGGTCAATACACACTTATACTTATGTAAATGTCACTGTACTTATGTAATTATATTGTGGAAAATATCAGTTGTCACCAGTAAAAGAGCCACTGATAAATAGCTGTGTAGCCTTCAGCAATGCCGATTAGTTATTTTATTCAGCCGGCTCAGGGAGTGTATGAGAGTTTTTTCATCATAGCAGCAAATTACACATCAAAAACTGCACCTCTCTAGTTTTGGTTGTGCGTTCTGTATAGGAGAGACATGTAAAGTGAACTGCACTGTGTAGCTTGTGGCTCTGGAAAAGCTTGTATTTGCGTGCCATTGAGAAGTGAAACTTGTTTCCTCCCACACAAAGTAAGTGAAGGGAGTTTTCACATCTCTCCCAAGTCACACAACACAATATGCCAACACAAAAATGTAATTAGCTTGTGTCAAATATGGGCCACCATGATAAGGTGTATAATGTTGGTGCTAATTCATGGAATATTTCTCATTGCTGATCTAGCGCCAGCTGCCTCCATAGCGCTATTCAAATATTGTCGCAATTACATCAGTCCACGCCACAAATGGGGCACAAAACCTACTTTCCACATTTTAGGCAGGCATAAACACACTCAGGTTAATTTCAAAGTAAGCCAACTGACATGTTGGCCTTACATTCCAAAAATTATACTATGTGCCCACTGGACATACTTTTGTGGGCTGTTTTTATTCTGCATTTGTCATTTGCACAAACACAGCTGTGTAAAAACAAAAAAAAGCACAAAAGCAAGCGCGTTTGTGCACATTACAAACGCAGCACAATAAGGAGACACAGATAGACACACACATACACTTTCTCACCCTTCCCAGCGAGCCCACAGTGATCCCCGATGATGTCTTCCTCCTGGGCACCAGCAGGAGCTGTGTGTATCATACTTCTAGTACTTTAGGTCATATGGCACAGGTTCTGTAAGTCACTTTGCGCAGCTTCTGCCGATGCCTGGAGGAATAAATCATTGGAGCTTGCCATGGGATCGCCGTGTAGGGTGACTACTGGAGTGTTTTAGTTTGGAATTCACTGTAAAAGAGCATCATAAACGGACTGTGGGAACACCCATCTGTTTGTGATGCTTTCATTTTTGGGAGGGGGGAGGGAATGGGGTCAATGGGGAAAATGCAGCCCAAAAACGGGCATGTTAATTGACAGGGACTTTTATAAATGTAGGCGTTTACTGCACCAAAAACACAGCACCCACAAACATACATGTGGGCACAGCATTTTGAAAAACACATTGACTTTAATGGTAAAGCTGTGGGTGCCGCGTTTTTGCTCAGAAACATAGCAAAAAGACGCAGCAAAAATGCACATAGCCAAAGAAGAAACCAGAGTACTGAGTGGAAACACCGAAACAACATACCTCCAGCTGTCACCAGGGCAATTATCCAGCAATGGCTCTAACCCACACCACACAGGGCAAGTGCAGGCATCTGCCTCTAGACATCATGATTTAGAGCAAGCACTAATCGCTGCTGTTTAACCACTTAAACGTTGTTTGCTACTCACCTCCTGTGTTGGCGCCGCTCCAGCTCCAGGAGTCTTGGAGCTTGTGTGACAATGTTATCCCATGTGAGCCCTGCAGCCAGTAGCAGCATCACTCTCACTTCCTTCAAACAAAGCTGACACCCAGGAGTGAGAGCCGCTGCTGCTGCTCTCAGACTTCAGTGACGAAGCCAGTGACATTGCCTCAGATAGTGATGTGTCGTTCATGAATGATCCGACACAAAGACGACTTTCTGCTGTGACCGACAAGAGCAGGGAGACACGTAAGAGCCACTACATTTTTTTTTTTCAATGGCTCCCACTTTGCATAAAAATCCAGTGCTCGAGGGCAAAGCTCCACCCACAGGAACAAAACCTGACCCACTCAATAATGTCCCAGTAAGTGAGCGGGGTTTGGGCCATGGGTAGGTGGAGTTTGTCCACTGCAAGTAGTTACAGTGTGTTAAATCTGTGTTCGCCTGGGGTGAACACAGATTTAATAGGGAGTAGTTTAGGATCCCAAAAGATCCAGCTCTTTTTGGTGAGCGGAGCCATTAGAACCAGATCGCCAAAAAGAGCCAAGCTGGCCATCACTGGTCTTGGAGGTGAACATAGGCTACTATTATTTTACATGGCAAAATTTAGCAATCAAGAAGGGGTTATCCAAGCAGTGGATAACCCCTATCAACCACAGATATTGACTATTATGTGGTGTGATCCAGATGGAGCCACTGTTCCAGACACCACTGTATGCCCACCCGTCTGAGACACTACTGTGGGGTGCTGATGGCCTTCCCTGCTCACCAGCTTTCTGTACATTGTACGGTAAAATAAATTATGTGGTTTATATCATAGAAAAAATAAGTTATGGCTCTTAGAAGAAGTGGAGCAAAGAATTAAAGCAGAAACATAAATTGGCCGGGCGTGGGTAAACCATTTCTATACGCTAGCCATGTACATTGCTTCAGACCCTCTGATGTTCGCTCAGTGTTCACAGCTTTATTCAACTTATCACAATATAAGAGTAAAACTGCATATAAGTGCAGTATATATAAAATGCAGTATATGCAGTGCAGTAATATAGACATGCTAGATGTAGAGTCCAGTGTTGCTTGGGCATAGTAACTAACTGTCCTTAGTTTTAACAAAATAGAATGATTATTTTGTACATAAACATCACAAAGTTATTATAAATCAAAACCTCTAGATACTCCCCCTCCATAGATATACATACAAGAACACACATATATATATATGGAGGCTGCATTATATTTATATAGTCCCGCCCCTAGAGGGTCAGGTGTAACTGAAGGGGGCAGGGCTATGTGAAGAGGTGTGTGTATGTGCAATGTGGGAAGGACTAACTGGAGGGGGCATGGCTATGTGAAGAAGTGGGCAGGGCTAACAGGAGGGGCAGGCCTATGTGGGAGTTGATATGAATTGGGCGGGACTATGATATATACACACATATACACTCAGCCTTATATTGTATATATATATATATATATATATATATATATATATATATATATATATATATATATATAAAAAAAAAAATATATATATATACATATATTTATAACCAAATCTGTGACCCAGAAACCTCCTTCCTGCTGATTGGTAGGCCTGGCATCATGAATATCTTTTTGCTCAATTCTGGTGATTGCAAATAAGTTTAGGTTCTGTTCACACTTGCATTTTCAAATGAAGATTTCAGTACTTCTGACTGCAGGAATAACACAGTGTGCAAAGACATTCATGTCACTAAATGTTCAGGAATTACAACAGTCTATGAGAATTCCATCAAGTCTATCAGGATGCGATGGACAGAGCTTGGTGAACAGAAGTCATGACACAGGTGTGACAGAGCCAGAGTCACTTCTAGGCATGCGCTCTTGTAGAGCTGCCTGCAGTTGATACCTACGCACTGTGCTATGTCGAGGGCGCTGTGACACCCACGCTGCAGTCACTGCACAATACCTTCTGAATGCGCTTGCACTTCAGACACTGGACCTGGGTGACCTTGAAGCGATCCATCTTGTGCGTTTCCTTGTTGTCATGGCAAAGGCGACAAGTGTAAAATTTACCACAGCAAGGAGCCTGAAGGACAAAAGGATCAGGAGTAAGATGCAATGTAACACAGATTACTGAAACAGTGCCACTCTTGCCCACAGGTGAGGTCCAGTAATGCATCTCAATGACAAGTACTGCAAAAAGACAGCAGGTTATTACAATATAAGGTTAAGTTCACGGCATAAGGATTCGCTGAGTTGATTTCTGCTCCTAATAGGCTGCTTTCATATCATGTTTTTTGCACATCCCTGGTGATCCTTGAATTTCAATTTCATGTCACTTATTGCAGCACATTCTGCAGAATGTCACTTATTGCAGCACATTCTGCAGAATGTCACTTATTTAGTTAATACACTTCATCAAATATGCTATATTGATTACCCCAAAAATGGGGAGCAGACCACTATGAGGAAAATCGCGCCGTCAGGCATATTGAATACAAAAGGGAATACGCGACAAATCAATCTGATGCAAATTCATTTTATTAAAGGTTAAAACCAGTGACAAAATATGGGAACCAGAAGGACCGAAGTCCACAACCCACAGTTGGAGGGTACCCACGGATTAGGACCACATGAAAGAAAGAACAGTAACAATAATGATGTAAAGTGCTGGTGCAATGCAAGGATTAATTAATTTTTTCATATAAATCTAAAGCTCAAAAAATATTTGTTAGACAGCAGTCAGACCGGAGGGCTTTAGCAAATTGGCATATATACTGGCCTGATTCATGTTGATTTAAGAACTACATTTGTACAACATAAAAATATGTATAAGTAACACACAATTGAATCAGCCAGAGAGTAAAGGGGCTATTAGATATCTAGCTCAGCAGAGAGTTACTGTTTGGAGCCCTCAGTCAAGGCTGCTGACACATCAGAAAGCTACAGTTACTATATAGCAGTCTTGTCCCTAATCAGGGAACAGTGGATGTAGTCAAGAGCAGAGAAACCACCACTAGTTCTTTCAGTAAAGTGCTTACCTAGTGGCACATGTGTCCGGGATGCGGGTACCGACCCCAACAGCCGTTTCGATTGACCTTCGTCAGTAGTTCTTAAATCAACATGAATCAGGCCAGTATATATGCCAATTTGCTAAAGCCCTCCGGTCTGACTGCTGTCTAACAAATATTTTTTGAGCTTTAGATTTATATGAAAAAATTAATTAATCCTTGCATTGCACCAGCACTTTACATCATTATTGTTACTGTTCTTTCTTTCATGTGGTCCTAATCTGTGGGTACCCTCCAACTGCGGGTTGTGGACTTCGGTCCTTCTGGTTCCCATATTTTGTCACTGGTTTTAACCTTTAATAAAATGAATTTGCATCAGATTGATTTGTCGCGTATTCCCTTTTGTATTCAGAATGTCACTTATTGCAGCATGTCACTTATTGCAGCACATTCTGCAGAATGTCACTTATTGCAGAACATTCTGCAGCATGTCACTTATTGCAGCACATTCTGCAGCATGTCACTTATTGCAGCACATTCTGCAGCATGTCACTTATTGCAGCACATTCTGCAGCATGTCACTTATTACAGCACATTCTGCAGCATGTCACTTATTGCAGCACATTCTGCAGCACGTCACTTATTGCAGCACATTCTGCAGCACGTCACTTATTGCAGCACATTCTGCAGCATGTCACTTATTGCAGCACATTCTGCAGCATGTCACTTATTGCAGTGTATTCTGCAGCATGTCACTTATTGCAGTGTATTGTGCAGCATGTCACTTATTGCAGTGTATTGTGCAGCATGTCACTTATTGCAGTGTATTGTGCAGCATGTCACTTATTGCAGTGTATTGTGCAGCGTGTCACTTATTGCAGTGTATTGTGCAGCATGTCACTTATTGCAGTGTATTGTGCAGCATGTCACTTATTGCAGTGTATTGTGCAGCATGTCACTTATTGCAGCACATTCTGCAGCATGTTACTTATTGCAGTGTATTGTGCAGCATGTCACTTATTGCAGTGTATTGTGCAGCATGTCACTTATTGCAGTGTATTGTGCAGCATGTCACTTATTGCAGCGTATTGTGCAGCGTGTCACTTATTGCAGCGTATTGTGCAGCATGTCACTTATTGCAGTGTATTATGCAGCATGTCACTTATTGCAGCGTATTGTGCAGCGCGTCACTTATTGCAGCGTATTGTGCAGCGTGTCACTTATTGCAGTGTATTGTGCAGCGTGTCACTTATTGCAGTGTATTGTGCAGCGTGTCACTTACTGCTGTGTATTGTGCAGCGTGTCACTTATTGCACTGTATTGTGCAGCGTGTCACTTATTGCAGTGTATTGTGCAGCGTGTCACTTATTGCATTGTATTGTGCAGCATGTCACTTATTGCATTGTTTTGTGCAGCATGTCACTTATTGCAGCGTATTGTGCAGCATGTCACTTATTGCAGCGTATTGTGCAGCATGTCACTTATTGCAGTGTATTGTGCAGCATGTCACTTATTGCAGTGTATTGTGCAGCATGTCACTTATTGCAGTGTATTGTGCAGCATGTCACTTATTGCAGTGTATTGTGCAGCATGTCACTTATTGCATTGTATTGTGCAGCATGTCACTTATTGCAGTGTATTGTGCAGCATGTCACTTATTGCAGCACATTCTGCAGCATGTCACTTATTGCAGTGTATTTGCAGCATGTCACTTATTGCAGTGTATTGTGCAGCATGTCACTTATTGCATTGTTTTGTGCAGCATTCGTCACTTATTGCAGTGTATTGTGCAGCATGTCACTTATTGCAGGATTGTGCAGCATGTCACTTATTGCAGTGTATTGTGCAGCATGTCACTTATTGCAGTGTATTTGCAGCATGTCACTTATTGCAGTGTATTGTGCAGCATGTCACTTATTGCAGTGTATTGTGCAGCATGTCACTTATTGCAGACATTTGCAGCATTCACTTATTGCAGCACATTCTGCAGCATGTCACTTATTGCAGCACATTCTGCAGCATGTCACTTATTGCAGTGTATTTGCAGCATGTCACTTATTGCAGTGTATTGTGCAGCATGTCACTTATTGCAGTTTGTGCAGCATGTCACTTATTGCAGTGTATTGTGCAGCATGTCACTTATTGCAGCACATTCTGCAGCATGTCACTTATTGCATGTATTTGCAGCATGTCACTTATTGCATGTATTTGCAGCATGTCACTTATTGCATGTATTGTGCAGCATGTCACTTATTGCAGTGTATGTGCAGCATGTCACTTATTGCAGTGTATTGTGCAGCATGTCACTTATGCAGTGTATTGTGCAGCATGTCACTTATTGCAGTGTATTGTGCAGCATGTCACTTATTGCAGATTTGCAGATGTCACTTTGCAGATTTGCAGCATGTCACTTATTGCAGCATTTGCAGCATGTCACTATTGCATGTTTTGCAGCATGTCACTTATTGCATGTATTGTGCAGCATGTCACTCATATTGCAGTGTTTGTGCAGCATGTCACTTATTGCAGTGTATTGTGCAGCATGTCACTTATTGCAGTATTGTGCAGCATGTCACTTATTGCAGGAATTTGCAGCATGTCACTTATTGCAGTTTTGTGCAGCATGTCACTTATTGCAGTGTATTGTGCAGCATGTCACTTATTGCAGCACATTCTGCAGCATGTCACTTATTGCATGTATTGTGCAGCATGTCACTTATTGCAGTTTTGTGCAGCATGTCACTTATTGCAGCATTTGCAGCATGTCACTTATTGCAGCACATTCTGCAGCATGTCACTTATTGCAGATTTGCGCATGTCACTTATTGCAGTGTATTTGCAGCATGTCACTTATTGCAGTGTATTGTGCAGCATGTCACTTATTGCAGTGTATTGTGCAGCATGTCACTTATTGCAGACATTTGCAGCATGTCACTTATTGCAGTGTATTGTGCAGCTGTCACTTATTGCAGCCATTTGCAGCATTCACTTATTGCAGGATTGCATGTCACTTATTCAGCATTCTGCAGCATGTCACTTATTGCATGATTTGCAGCATGTCACTTATTGCAGCAATTCTGCAGCATGTCACTTATTGCAGATTTGGCAGATGTCACTTATTGCAGTGTATTGTGCAGCATGTCACTTATTGCAGTGTATCTGCAGCATGTCACTTATTGCAAGCACATTCTGCAGTATGTCACTTATTTGCAGCAATTTGCAGCATGTCACTTATTGCAGCATTCTGCAGCATGTCACTTATTGCAGCATTTGCAGCATGTCACTTATTGCAGTGTATTGTGCAGCATGTCACTTATTGCAGTGTATTGTGCAGCATGTCACTTATTGCAGACATTTGCAGCATGTCACTTATTGCAGCACATTCTGCAGCATGTCACTTATTGCAGTGATTGTGCAGCGTGCTCACTTAGCATGTCACTTATTGCAGTATTGTCACTTCACTATTGCATGTTTGTGCAGCATGTCACTTATTGCAGTGTATTGTGCAGCATGTCACTTATTGCAGAATTCTGCAGCATGTCACTTATTGCAGTTATTTGCAGCATGTCACTTATTGCATTGTTTGTGCAGCATGTCACTTATTGCAGGATTTGCAGCATGTCACTTATTGCAGCACATTTGCAGCATGTCACTTATTGCAGTTATTGTGCAGCATGTCACTTATTGCATGTATTGTGCAGCATGTCACTTATTGCAGTGTATTTGCAGCATGTCACTTATTGCATGATTTGCAGCATGTCACTTATTGCAGTTTTGCAGCATGTCACTTATTGCAGTGCTCAGCATGTCACTTATTGCAGTGTATTGCACATTACTTGCAGTGCAGCATGTCACTTATTGCAGTATTTGCAGCATGTCACTTATTCAGGATTGTGCAGCATGTCACTTATTGCAGCACATTCTGCAGCATGTCACTTATTGCAGCACTTTGCAGCATGTCACTTATTGCAGTTATTCTGCAGATGTCACTTATCATGTATTTGCAGCATGTCACTTATTGCAGCACATTCTGCAGCATGTCACTTATTGCATGTATTGTGCAGCATGTCACTTATTGCAGTGTATTGTGCAGCATGTCACTTATTGCAGTGTATTTGCAGCATGTCACTTATTGCAGCAATTTGCAGCATGTCACTTATTGCATGCGATGCATATGCGTGCAGCATGTCACTTATTGCACTGCATTCTGCAGCATGTCACTTACTGCAGGTATTGTGCAGCATGTCACTTATTGCATGTATTGTGCAGCATGTCACTTATTGCAGTGTTTGTGCAGCATGTCACTTATTGCAGAATTTGCAGCATGTCCACTTATTGCAGCACATTCTGCAGCACCATGCAGACTTCTTGCATGATGTATTGCAGTGTATTTGCATGTCACTTATTGCAGTGTATTGTGCAGCATGTCACTTATTGCAGTATTTGTGCAGCATTGTCACTTATTGCAGTGTATGTGCAGCATGTCACTTATTCAGCATGTCACTTTGCAGCAACTCGCATGCACTTATTGCATGTTTTGTGCAGCATGTCACTTATTGCAGTGTATTGTGCAGCATGTCACTTATTGCAGCACATTCTGCAGCATGTCACTTATTGCAGCATTGTCAGCATGTCACTTATTGCAGTGTATTGTGCAGCATGTCACTTATTGCAGTGTATTGTGCAGCATGTCACTTATTGGTTCCATGTTCTGTATTCGCACGCTCATGTCACTTATTGCAGTGTATTTGCAGCATGTCACTTATTGCAGTGTATTGTGCAGCATGTCACTTATTGCAGGATTGGCAGCATGTCACTTATTGCAGGTATTTGCAGCATGTCACTTATTGCATGTTATTGTGCAGCATGTCACTTATTGCAGCCATTCTGCAGCATGTCACTTATTGCAGCATTGCATGCATCACTATGCATGAATTCTGCAGCATGTCACTTATTGCAGTATTTGCAGCATGTCACTTATTGCAGTGATTGTGCATGTCACTTAATTGCAGCATTGTGCAGCATGTACACTTATTGCAGTGTATGTGCAGCATGTCACTTATTGCAGTGTATTCTGCAGCATGTCACTTTTGCAGACATTTGCAAGCATGTCAATTAATTGCATCAATTCTGCAGCATGTCACTTATTGCAGACATTCTGCAGATGTCACTTATTGCAGCACTTCTGCATAGCTGTCACTATGCAGGATGTGCGCTGTCACTTATTGCAGCTGTATTGGCAGCATGTCACTTATGCAGTCAATTTGCAGCTGTCAACCCTCAGTATTGAGCACACTGGTGTCACTATTGCAGTGTATTGTGCAGCATGTCACTTATTGCAGTGTATTGTGCAGCATGTCACTTATTGCAGTGTATTGTGCAGCATGTCACTTATTGCATTGTTTTGTGCAGCATGTCACTTATTGCAGTGTCACTTCTGCAGCATGTCACTTATTGCAGTGTATTGTGCAGCATGTCACTTATTGCAGTTTGCAGCATGTCACTTATTGCAGCACATTGCAGCATTCACTTATTGCAGATTTGCAGCATGTCACTTATTGGCAGCTGTCATTTGCAGCATGTCACTTATTGCAGTGTATTGTGCAGCATGTCACTTATTGCAGTGTATTGGTGCAGCATGTCACTTATTGCAGTGTATTGTGCAGCATGTCACTTATTGCATGTATTGTGCAGCATGTCACTTATTGCGCACATTTGCAGCATTCACTATTGCATGTATGTGCAGTGTCACTTATTGCGTTTTTTTGCAGCATGTCACTTATTGCAGTGTATTGTGCAGCATGTCACTTATTGGCCATTGCACATTCTTTGCAGCAATTTCACTTATTGCAGCACATTCTGCAGCATGTCACTTATTGCAGTCATCATTTTGCAGATGTTATTGTGCAGCATGTCACTTATTGCAGTGTATTGTGCAGCATGTCACTTATTGCAGTGATATGTGCAGCATGTCACTTAATTGCAGAGTATTGTGCAGCATGTCACTTATTGCAGCGATTTGCAGCATGTCACTTAGAGATAATGTCACAAGCTCGAAGGGCAGCATGTCCACCTACATAATATGCAGTGTACTGCAGCATGCAACCACTAACCAATCTGCCTGTCCCCTCATTACCAGCACCATGTGGGCATTTAGTATTGGGCACAACTTACATATCCATAAGTGTTCCTGCAGAGGAGCGATGACAGGTTATTGAGTGTAGTAGTGCAGCATGTCCATCTTATTGTCACTTGGGTCATCGTGCAGCAATGTCACTTTGCCATGTTTGTGTGCAGCTTCACAGTCGCAGCCTTGGCGAGTCCAGCCATGCACTTCACATGTCCGGAGCCCAGCCCTTGTGCCAGGAAGCGGAACACCGGAGGATGACTTGTGACAGACATGTCACTTCACTGCCGGTACATTGTGCCGCTGTCACCCCGATGAAGGCGGAATGTGCAGCACGCCCTTGGATTGAGCTGGGTCACACTGTCCTGTAGTCGGTCACTATCCCTCACGGGCTCATTGTCTCGCTCTTATTTTTCTCATCAAGTTTAGCCTCAGTGTTTTCACATTATTCAGGTATGGAGTTTTCACTTTTGTTTTTCCTCTTCTTCCACATTCATTATTGCCCCTATATTTCATGTATGGACCCTCATGAGGGCTCATGACTCAGGGGCAACGAAAGACACCATTCATTGGACCCTACAATGCACTGGGAACCGGAGAAAGATCCGAGGGGTGCAGGAAATGGGTTTGTTTTTCTTTTGGGAGTGGGGATTGTTTTTACAATGAACATTGTGTGGTAAATAAGATTTTATTTTAGTGGTTAGAAAGTGGTTTGTGAAATCTGTCTAACTTTTTAATTTCTCTTAAAATAGAATTAAATTAAATCTCTGCAAGAAAGAGAATCTAAATCACCTCAGCACTTCCCCTAAAAATTAAGAGGACCTGTCACCAAACCAGGCATGGTGATCTAATTACAGCACTGGATGCAGCATGTCTGCAGCATGCAGGCAGGGGTCCCCAGCACTTGAGCAGCCCTGTACCCCGAGATAATACAGTTAGAAAACTTACATGCTCCAGCCACTAAGGAGGTGGCTAGGGCTGCAGCCAAGGGCAGATTCACACCCCCTGCATGTGTAATCTGCCCACCGCTGCCAATCATTCTCTCCCTGTCTGCAGCATTTAAACAAGTTTTTTTTCTCTTCCCATTTACCCCGCCCCTAACAGGCTACTTTCTGGGAGAGAGAAAAAAAAACTGTTTAAATGCTGCAGACAGGGAGAGAATGATTGGCAGACGTGGGCAGATTACACATGCAGGGGGTGTGAATCTGCACTTGGCTGCAGCCCCTAGCCACTCCTTAGTGGCTGCAGCATGTAAGTTTTCTAACTGTATTATCTCGGGGTACAGGGCTGCTCAAGTGCTGGGGTACCCCTGTCTGCATGCTGCAGACATGCTGCATCCAGTGCTGTAACTAGATCACCATGCCTGGTTTGGTGACAGGCCCTCTTTAAATACAGCTAGACAAGTATACATCGCTAAATCTAGATAAATTACACTCATATGTATACTAGATGGGGGGATGGAGACGGCACCATGGGGGCAGGCTCTGTGACGCTGAGGGCAAGCTCTGTGATGCTGAGGGCAGGCACGTGCGGCAGTGTCGTCCTTTATTTGAAGGGCGGTAAGGTGATGATGGGGCGGGTTTTGTAATGCTGAGGGCAGGCTCATGTGGCAGTGTGGCACCCCAGGGTCAAAGAGCCACAGTGTCATCACTGCCAGGAAGAGCAACAAAGGGTATTCTCATCAGGCAACACACACACAACACCAACACCTCCAGGCCAGAAGGGGGAGACCAAGCCCGGGTTCAGGGTGAGCTTCCCTATATATTCTGGTCTGGAGAGGAGGAAGTTGAGTTCAACTCCTGGGAGGGCTGTGAAGAGTGCAGTACAGAGCAGTACTGTGAAGACTTCAGTTCCTGGGAGGACTGTGAAGCAGACCTGGGTGTAAAGGAGCTGTGCTAAGCTCATTCCAAGATCCACTAACACCAGGTGTAAGGCTACGGTCTGAGGAAAGGAGAGGAAGAAACACGCCTGGAGGTTGGGCAGCACCGTGCTCTCCCCAAAGAACAAGCGCATAGAATGGACATCGGGTCCAAGACTGTGCAGGGTCACACATCCTAGCAGTCAATAACGGAATGTGGGGTTTCCAGATTCCTAGCCACACTGTACCAAAACCACAGCAATGCATAGACTCCAGCAACACTGAAGGTACCGTCACACGCGGCCATATCGCCGGGGCGATCAATGGCAATTCCCAATTCGGCGATGTGGAAACCACATCGCCTGTGCGTAGTGGCGTGAGACAGGGCGATGTTACGGCGAGAAATCGCTAGTGGGAACATCGCCTGATCGCCCTGCTCTGCAGTGAAATCAGGCAATTTCCACTAGGCGATTTCTGCGCATCATGGCATGTGACAGGGCGATAGCGATGTAGAAAGCGAGCTTAGACCATCTGGAAGCAATTCCAGAGGCGTGCCTGAGCGTTCTTTTTGGTGCGCCCCGTCTGGCGCGATTGGTGGCCGCTCCTGCGTTCCCATTGGCTGGCCATGGCTAAGGCGCCATATTCTGTTCAACATCTTGGATACCTGGGATTATTGGTGCCAACAGCGCCCACGTCTCCACAAGCAAGCAATCCTGGTAAAGTGAAGAGGGCCCTACTGAGGAGACTGGGTGTGGAGCGCACCACCCAGCAGATACAGATGAAGGTGGCTGACCTTAAATACAAGTGTCCAGGGTGCATTGACACCATTTGAGCACGATTAGGAGGCTGGTGGTGAGTACTTGTGATACATACATACCTCCTTAAAATAACAAACAAGGCTTTAGTAACACATGGAAGTGTAGCCTGTCCGATAGGTACCCTGATTCCCTGATGTTGAGGCTTCATCCCTCTTCATCTGCAGGTTCTGCTATCTACAACATGAAAGACTACACTACTATGTGTTGCCATTGTTGATGTGAACATTGCCGGCATATCAGTATATCAACGCAACATAGCTGGATATTAAGGTTGAAGTTAACATGTACGTCATGTATTGCCCACCATGACACATACAGTAAGTATCAGCATGCTGTGTGACAAAAGGCTGTACACAATGTTGTTGGGAAGTCCAAGATATCCATTACCCTGATCCTAAATGTATATTGCCACATGACCAGTACACCACCTTAGCCTTATGTGGTCATGTGCATCTGTACATTACTCTGTATGGATATGGATATGGATCTGTCACTATATTGGTAACATTTGTCACACTGTGTTGTGAGGGGCAATATTCCATCATGTAGCCCCTTCATCCACAGATAGGTCTGCACACACAACATTAATGGCCCAATTGTGTGTGTCAAAGTCTCTGGGCCACTTTACACACACAGATATCTGTGTCCAACTTCTTGTAAGATCTCTGGTTGCAGTGAAATCATGGACACATTGCTCCATTTTGTGGCTGTGTACAAATGGAACAATGTGTCCATGATTTCACTGCAACCAGAGATCTGTTCAGAAGTTGGTCACAGATATCTGTGTGTGTAAAGCGGCCCTCTGTCATGGGCAACACTATATTGGTGTGTGCACTGAATTCCCACAAAACAGTGTGTTTGGCCATGCCCATGTAGAGATGTGCATAGTCACCTCACATCACATCACTATGGGCCAAGCAACAATCATTATATGTGCAAAAGAGGATTGCGGTATAAAGGGGAGCGCTAAGCAATAGCAGGACACAGAAGTTATACCAACCTATTTTAATAAAAACAATTACAGCTGCTCTCATACGCCACTACGCGTTACGATAGCCTATGCTATCTTCATCAGGTGTTTGGCCATGCCCATGTAGAGATGTGCATAGTCACCTCACATCACATCACTATGGGCCAAGCAACAATCATTGACATGTTGACTGCAGTCATTACTGACACCCATACAAATGACATGCCTGTTGGCATAGGTGTTGTGGATGGTGTACATGTGTTCATAATTGCAATGTTGAATCTTACAGAGGATGCTGACAGCACTGAAGGCCAGCCATCACCACCGGCATGGCCACCACCTGCCAGACGTCCATCACCGCCAGCAACACCATCTGGCAGCCCGCCGCCACCTTCTCTTGTAAGGCCTGCGTCCACACCTGCAGCCAGCTCTGCCTCTGGGACACTTCAGAGCCCCCTCTGCACCTGGCAGCCCAGCCTCAGGGACGCACAGTCCATCTGCCACCCCACCTGGAAGGGCAATAAGAGGCCCAATGCCTGACCCAGGACCCACACATGGCCGCGTGCAGACACCATCACCTCCTGCCACCCCTCCTCCCAACGTAGGCAGCCAAGTTGGCAGCCCTGTTCGGGAATGGTCCCCACAGAGTGAATATGAGCCTGGTGGAGGTAGCCCTGATGGTACGTGTTGACCATATGAAACAATCTTGCATTTCCACAATTACCCTGTCTGACCCACTGTTAATGGCTTCCTGTTTTTGTTGTATCCCTTTCGTTAATGCAGATGGCACAGCAGCTGTGCCCATGTTGCCAGGGACGTCATCCACACCACCAGAAAGGGAAGTTGCGGATGCTGCCCTGAATTGTAAGTTTGGAAACACAGTCACATAACATTGGTCAACACAGAATTACATTATACTAATGTTGTATATTTACCCAACAGACCAACAAACTATCGAGGAGTTGGTTGCTGTCCACGTGAGGTGCAGGCCAATGTCAACAGAATGTGGGCCCTCATCCAGCGTCTGACCGGCGGGTAGGCTAGGGATCATCCTGGGGTTGTGCCAGAGGCGTCATTTTTATTATGTTTTCATCCCCTTTTCACATCCCCCTTGCGTGGTTCGGGTGTGTCATGTTGTCATGATTATGTATTTTAAATTTTGTTTTTGGTTAACATTTTTCATGTGTTAAACATGGCTGTCACTCAACGGTAACCAGGGCAAATATGTTGTGTATCTGAAGTTTTACAAAACAAAAAAAAAACAAACAAAAGAAAATCAACATTGTTTTACAAAACAAAAAAAAGGTTTTAAAACAAAAAAAGGTTTAAAAAGAAAAAAAAAGTTAAAAAAAAATAATAATAATGTAAAAAAGGGTGTTGATTCACCTTGGCCAACCATTAAAAAAGGGCCAATTGCAACAACCCAAACAAAATGGGATTTGCCCAATAAAATTATTGTGCAAATCCCACTACTGTGTTTGGCCTCATTATTATATACACAGAGGTGATTGAGTATGAAGTTGACACCTCTTTGCTAAGGCTATGTGGCGCCCCTCTTGCTAGGCGCCACAGAGAGGTATTACACTCTGACAACAAATGTGGTATCTCTGTAAGTTGTCAGTTCAGGGTTTAACCTATGGAGTCTCAAGTTACACACACAAGACTAGGCCACCTAGAATAGAGGGACTGATTATTCAGTAAGTCCCAGGGGGTGGAGCCTAGGCTAGAGTAGGAAATCCAGGAAGTTAGGAGAGTTTTACCTCAGACAGTGCTGGGAAGGCAGTCAGGTAGGACGCGCATGACAGTACCACTGACAGGAGGGATCCCCATCTTTAAGTGGGGGCCCAGGATAGAAGGAAACGGACCAGGACTGGTTGGAGCCAGCTGGTCACGTTTGGGGAACACCGGCAGCATGGGAAGCCGAGGCGGTCAGGAGTTTATCTCTGGCCGCAAACCGACGAGCTGCGGACCCATAGAAATCGGGTTGCCGTAACTAGCACCACAAAGACATCTCACCCCTCAAGACTGAAACCGGTTCAGGACACTATAGGTAACGGGCCGAATTCCGGTGGTGGGAGAGAGAGTGTGTTCCTGCTGCGCCCGTCCGTACT
Source organism: Allobates femoralis (assembly GCA_033576535.1). Taxonomy (NCBI): domain Eukaryota; kingdom Metazoa; phylum Chordata; class Amphibia; order Anura; family Aromobatidae; genus Allobates; species Allobates femoralis. The sequence goes on along the minus strand of JARQOC010000003.1, from coordinate 286,451,766 downwards.
GGTAAGGAACCAACCTTACCTACTAGCTACAGACCGTAGGACTGGCGGGAGAGCTCTACAAGGGTGGTAAAGACAGAGAAGAGCAGATTAGACCCCGAAAGACTTGAGAAGGAACATGTGGAGACTCCATAAGGGGGACCCTGAATCGGCAACAGACACCCGGTAAACCAGACTGTACCGTGTTTCATCTTAACACCTGCCGGTACCCAGTAAAGTGGGGTTACAGTTGAATTGGTCTCTGTCATCCTTCTCGCCGGTGCCCGGAGGGCTCCAACACCATTAGCAGCATCTCATCAGAGGGGTAAGAACAACAACAACTACTCCCACTCATCCCCCTCATCATCCTCCATTACCGCTGCCCTGAGGTAAAAGCTTCACCTGTGGGGAGTTGTACCACACTCTGCTGCACCCATCATCACTTCAGCAGCCGGCTTGCAGCACTGGTACTTATATTACCGGAACTACAGGTGGCATCACGTACCCCTTGTAAATATTCCCTCTTCCCCATCATCTAACAAATGATAGCCAAGGCACGGAACCGGAACCCGACCACCCGTGATTCCCCATCCAAGAAGCCATCAATCCCGGTGTCCGAGTACCCCTAGCCTTGGCCACATTTGCTACATCTTGATGCCCCAAAAAAATGTGTGAGGGGTCACATTAGCATTGACGGTGCAAACATTATTTGAAACATACGGATGTTCTGCATGAATGTACACCATCAAAGTTCCTAGCACTATACTGGCTTATTGACCCAATTTAAGGCACATCCTTAACAAAACAATGGGCAACACACTACTCATCAGCATTGTATGGCAAACAACACAAGCATTTTGTGGGTGACATGGACTGAATTGTTGAACAATGTAGGTGATCACCTTTACAACAAATGCATTGTGACACCTATAGGACAAAGGGATGTAGCATATGTCCAAATATGTACGTGACCATGTTATCTTGGTTATGTGGCCTATACAACTGACACACAGCCTTGCCGTGTCATACTACATCACAATACATATCGACACATACATGAGCCATAAAGTTCAAACATGATATTGTGCTCAAATGAAAAATTTATTGTTACAAAACATGAAGCAAAACACACATACCGTGTTTACAAATCATATTAGAAAAGGTATGTGGAAACAAACAAAATAAATTATTGGTAGCGTCTCTCCTCATGGGTGTAATCATCTACTGGTTCAGACGTGGGTTGAGGCCCCAAATCCCCATAACCCCAACCACTAGCCCAACGTGATGGGGGTTTGGTGCTGCTGGACAATTCAGGATTTTGTCTGGGCCCATGCGACGGCGGTCGAGGACCATATGACACTGACTCCTGGCCACTGGGGATAACAATATGAGACAGTGGCGTCAGTCCCTCATCCACGCCCACATCCAGGACCTGAATGATGATCCGCTCAGCAATCTTGCTCATTAACTAGGTGCCCAATCCCAGGATTTGGCTGATTTTCAATGTGAACCAGCACCCGCTTCGCCCACGCTCCCAGCTCAGTATTGGGCGGTGTCAGGGCCTGTCTTCTAGAGCAGAGGTTCCCAACTCCAGTCCTCAAGGCACACCAACAGTGCAGGTTTTCAGGATTTCCTTAGTATTGCACAGGTGATAATTGAATCACCTGCACTGGGGATGATTCCAATTTCTAAGGAAATCCTGAAAACCTGCACTGTTGGCGTGCCTTGAGGACTGGAGTTGGGAACCTCTGTTCTAGAGACACCTGAGCTGGGACCAGGGTGCTCGTCCGCCGAACTGGGACCAGGCACAACATCCCCCGCAGATGTTGTAGGAGGAGGATCATGAGCGGGTGACCCCTCCAGCGTAGACTGCTGCTGTTACGGCAGATCCTGCAAAGAATGGAAAAACAAAAACAAATCACTTGTCATGTCCCACAAAAAGTCTATTAGCCATTGCAGATTCACTGCACCAGCAGCAGTACCACGCCATTGTATTTGATCAACATAAACATTCAACATATAACAACAACAAGAAGAAACAGAGAAAAATGTCCACTCTACTTACCTAGGGAACAACATGGTAAGTGATGTGTGTTCACAACCAACCAGAACAAATCAGAGGAGCCAAGTGTGTGACATATCACCAAAACACACAGAATATTTGAACAACACCAACAGGATTGTGCCAGAAAGGACTTGACCATAAAAATGTAACTACTACCACCAAGGGATTACCATACACAAGAAGCTTCAATAAACGTACCTCCTGTGACGGAGCGGAGGCTTCGGATGTGGCCGTGGTATTGTCGGCAAACTCCCTGGCGCACCGTAATCTCCGAGGAGCCTCCTGATCCAGAGTGAAAGTGACGAGGTTATCGTACCACAGTTGTGGCACACGTACTTCCTGAATCACAGGGAAAGGGAAGGTGTGGTGCTGCCACTGGATATTACCTGAGAGCCAGTTAGTGCAAAGGAGTGGAATGTCTGTAATCCAATTGACTTAAACAAGGAAACTCCAGCACTTGGCGATATCTTCATAATAGTTCATTTATTTGTGCAGATTAAAAATGAACAAACAATAGAAAGGGAGACATGACCCCACGCCATGGCGTGGGTCATGTCCTCCCTTTCAATTGCTTGTTCATTTTTAATCTGCACAAATAAATGAACTATTATGAAGATATCGCCAAGTGCTGGAGTTTCCTTGTTTAACACGTACTTCCTCACTTTGAAAACGGCGCAGGTGCTTGATTTTGGCCTTAACTTGACCTTATCCCACCTCGCACCAGGTGGTGTTTCTTGGGCGAGGGCACCAAGGCTGCCAAGGCACATCCTTCACCTGATTATTTTTATAATCAGGTGAACGCAGACGCCACAGGCATTCGTAGCCCTGTACATCGCCAACAAGGCCCGAACAAAACCTGATTGTCCCCCGACTGCAACATAACCAGAAAGCACATCAAACCCACACTTAGATGTTTGTATGTTCACATAATGTCCCATTAATAATGGGCACATAATCACAACAGGTAATCTTTGTGGCTTAATTAGGTAAGATCATTGAAATGAAGCATGACATAGTTTAATGTGAAGACACATGGTGGATCCAAGATAGCCGCTGACCAGGGAGGTTGCATCTGACACAGCTCCCTGCCACACTCCACCATCCGAGCCATCCAGCCTCAGAGAGCACATAATCTGCCATCAAAGATACACCAGCTGCAGTCCACAACACCAGGGACTCGGAGGATCTGGATCTTAAAGCCTGCAGAGCCTCTAAACTCTCTCCTCAGGTTGGTGAATGCTGCACTCCCCTTCCTCCCTGCTTCAGACTGTCTGAATTCCTCCCTACACTGTCAGCCCGCAAATCCCTGATACATACTGTGATATCATCGGGGCTCTGTGAGGGTGAGGAGGCTCCATCAAATCAGCAGGGAGACGAGATAAGATAAGAGAAGTGCAGGAACCAGAGAGAGAGGAGCTAATTTCTGCCCACGCAGCCATTAATGAGGGACAAAGCATACAGACTTCACCTCTACAGCTGCTTGGAAAAGAGCCCCTATTGTCATCTAAGGAGCCTTGCTGAAACTATTGGTGATAGGAGGGACTGCTCTGGAGTTGAATGGTGCTGATGCACTGAGGGAGACAATCTATACTTCATATAATCTCCTGACAATTATAAAATCTCCTGGCAATTATAACATCTCGGCCCTTACAGGACCTTATAACTCTGATCTCAGAGTATCTCAGAGATCTTGTATATAAGTGGCTGGCATCACACTTGTCATCGCAGGGACATCCTGACTCGCTGTGAACTACTACAGAGCAGATTTCATCCATGTGCTGTGGGACTCTGATCCCTATACAGAAGGACATTTTCTACACCAACCTTTCTCCTCTCATATAGGATTACAGCACCACTGCTCTATAGCCTCTGCAGCATTCAGATTTATTACCTCTTTGTCAACCCCTGAGGTGCTAGACGCCATATAGTCCTATAGTGTAACATCTTCTGGATCTCCACACACTACTTCACTGTGACTACGGATATATAATATCATGTAAAGTCTCTTGAATATGTAGTAGAGGCTAATGGACTATAAGAACCACGTAAGATTTAACTCTCGGGGGCGTGGCCTAGCACAGCATGTGAAGGCCGCTTGATCCAGGAGCTCCCAGACCCCAGGAGATTTAAGCGACTTTTTAGCAGCCCAGACCGGCACAGGACTCTTGAAAACCCTCCTAGGATCGCCTGAACCGTCCCTGAACAGATGGGCAAGGTGAGACCCCAGCATTCCTCCCTCCCAAAGCGGGTCTCAGATTACTTTCCACCGGGCTGTCCTGATTCAGCTCTCCTGTCCAATATGGCGCCCCCCTCCCCCAGGGCAGCCCGCGCTTCCGGCCGAGAGCACCAGGTGCAGGGGGCTGAGGCAGCGGCCCTTTCCCCTGACTCTCCGGTCACCTACTCACTTATGAAAGACCTCATGACTGACCTCCTGTCGGGGCTTCCATCCTCACTGCAGGATGACATGAAGGAGATGATGGCGGACTTGCGGGGTGAGGTGACCGAGTTGGGCTCCAGGACGGATCACCTTGAAAGCAAGATGGGCGAATTGGTACGGTCGTATAACGATTTGCTGGATGAGCACGACCGTCTACAGGATACGATGACTGCGGTCCAGGCGAAGAACTGCGACATGAAGGATCGTAACCGCCAAAATAATATACGTTTGTGGGACGTCGCCGAAGCGATCCCTGACGCTGACCTGCGAGGATTATTGCGTGACTTTCTGCATGAGGTGCTGCCGGAGCTGGATTCCCGCGATCTCAAGATTGACCGAATCCACAGGCTCCCCAAGCCCCCCGGCATTCGCCCTGAGCTCCCACGCAATGTGATCGCTAGAATCCACTTTTACGAAACGAAAGAGGATTTCATAAGGTTCCTAAGGCAGGCACCACGCTCACCGATCGCTTCTCCGCCCTGGAAGTCTTTCCAGATTTGTCTCCTGGGACCTTAGCGCTTTGTAGAGCGTTCAACCCGTATACGTCCATCCTCCGTGAAAAGGACATCTCGTATCGCTGGGGCCGACCAATTTGCCTTATCATGAGACGGAATGATATCTCTCATGTGTGGCTCTCCCCATTGCAGGCGGCGTCGCTTCTGAAGAAATGGGACCTGCTCCCTCCGGATCTCTCCGCGCCACCCCAGCGAGACTTACAGGATAGGCGTCCGAAATCGCACTCCAGTCGTTAGAAGATCGATCCGGAGTGGTCCAAGGCCTGAGACTCTCACTGCCCGGCTGGGCCGAAGATTTTTTCTCCCTTCTCCTGGGGTTCGCCTTCCTGGCTCCCATAAAGCACCTACCAGGTCGTACAACTTTTATCTTTTTCTTTCTTCTTTTCTTCCTCTTTCGCTTCTCATCCTCTTTTTCCTTCTCCTTCTTTCCTTTGCTCCTCCTTCTCCTCTGCTCTCCTTCCTAGCTCACCTGCTTTTTGTCTCTTCCTCTAACCTTTGAGCTGAGCTCCCTCTTGCTGACTTTTTCCTATCCTTCTTCAATTGACCGTTTCCTTCTCCCAGCTCTAGACCCCCCACCTTGACCTTCTGCTCCCCCCTCTTTCGCTTTCTTACTCCTTTACTTCTCCCGACCCTTCTACTGATCGTTCCTTTCTTGACTGCGATCTCCTTTGCTCTCCTCTCACCCTTCCTTTTACCTCCCTCTCTTCCTTCACTCTTCCTCTTCTTTGTAGTCTTGCGGCCGATGGGAATGTGCTGCCCCAATGAGCAAATTTTCACGCTCTGGACTATGACTCTTTTTTCTCTTTTCAGCGTCCTTTTTTATGACGCTGGGATCACCTGCTTCTACCTTGGTGGTCCGTGTGACTTTTTGGTGTTGTTGTTTCTACCAATGTTCTTTTTTTTCCTTTTTTTTTTGCTCCCGGCGGTTCCCTGCTCTGGCCACATTGGGTACCGGATGGGACTACATGCCTGCAGACCGTTGTAACTTACTCTCCCTTCCGATCTCCCTTTCCCTTTCTGCTCTACTTTAAGGCGGTTTTGTTATCCTTGTTATTGCATACTTCTCTGCGTTGATTTACTACTTACTTATGCCTACGAATGTCTTAGCCCTTAATGTCAATGGGCTTAACTCGCCCCAGAAAAGGTCGCTTCTACGTACTCAGCTTAGAAAGACCCGGGTGGACATGGTCTTCCTCCAGGAGACCCACCTCCGAGAGGAGGACAATCAACGCTTAGCCTCACCTCTTTTTCCTCACCAGTTTTTCTCGAACAGCTCTGAGAAAAAAGCGGGGGTGGCAATTCTCATTGGCTCCTCTCTAACATTTGAACTAATTAGTACTTCCTCTGACCCGGAGGGCAGATACCTTTTGGTTATAGCTAAGTTGGACGGAGCTTTTTTTTCATTGCTGGCTGTATACGCCCCTAACGGGGGCCAATATTAGTACTTTAAGAAGTTACTTGATGATCACGTTCCTTCTATGGTAGGTCACAAACTAATTGCGGGTGACCTCAATGCCCCTTTGCACAAACAATCTCGACTGCTCATCCCCTGCTTCCTTCCGAACAGACCTAGCCCCTCTGACTTCTGCTGCTGGCCTGCATGATATTTGGCGTTACCTTCACGGCAATGAACGTGACTATACTTTCTTTTCCCCCAGACATGGGTCGTTTAGCCGGATAGACTATATCTTGGTTAATGACTCCCTCCTCCCCCTATGTCTGAAAGCCGACATCGACGTCATTACATGGTCAGGTCACGCTCCCCTCACTCTCATGCTTTCTGACTCCACTCCACGCTCTCCCAGGGCCCCTTGGAGATTGAATGACTACTTACTGACCTCCCCAAAAAACCAGGAATTCCTGTCTTCCCAACTAAAAGAGTACTTTCTCCTGAATCCAACCCTGATATTGCTCCAGAGGGTCTATGGTTTGCCCATAAAGCGGTCATTCGTGGGCACAGCTTGAAATTGGCGGCCCATTCTAAGAAATTACTGAACGACAAACTGAACCTTCTCCTAGTTGAGGTGAAGTCTCTTGAGGGGGCGTATCTTGCAAACCCTAACCCCACTACTTTGGCATCTCTTTCCCTGGCACGTAATCGCCTTCGAGCCTTCCTTCTGTCCAGGGTTGAGCATCAATTGAAGAAGGTCCAATCGTCCTATTACGGAATGGGGGACAGGGCTGGAGCCTTGCTGGCACGCAGAGTAAAGAAAATGGAAATGCGCTCTGGAATTTCCTTCCTGTCTTCCCCCTCCGGAAACCAGATTCGCAATCCTATTCAGATTGCAGAACAGTTTAGAGACTATTATCATGACCTGTATAACCTCTGTGACTCGTCTTCTACTCCTCAGCCCTCTGCTGATGCTATCTCTTCTTTTCTCTCTAAACTTCGCCTCCCGACTCTGTCTGCTGACCAGCTGACACTCCTGAATAGCCCATTTTCTCTTGAGGAAATACTCGGAGTGATCCGTTCCTCTAAAAAGCGCTGGTCCAGACTGATTCTCCTACGCGTACTACTCTTCTTTCAACCCCCTTTTGGCTCCACATCATCTTGAGCTGTTTCGGTTCTGACAGCGTGAGGGGCGCGTTAGACCGGAGGGTCTGACGGCGGCTATTTCGACCATCCCTAAGCCGGGTAAGCCCCCAACTCTCCCGGGCAATTATCGCCCAATAGCATTGCTCAACTGCGATGTCAAACCTTATGCAAAGCTGCTGGCGGACCGTCTTAAGATCGTCATCACCTCCCTGATCGCCTTGGATCAGGTGGGCTTTATCCCTGATAGACAGGCGAGAGATGCGACTCGGAGGGTAGTGAACCTCTTGGAGGTTTTGAAACAGAGAGGGACCCCCAGTGTGCTCTTGTCTCTTTTTTTTTTTTTTTGAATTCTTTATTTTATTTTCAAACAGTATAAGTATACAGAGTAAAGACTTGACAAACGTCTCCTATTGAGCAAATCAAATGAAAGACATACTAAAGAAGAGACAACACTCTGGACAGCATAGTTGTCCCGAATGTATGTCCGTTGTGTAACATATGCGAGACGTAACTGAAAACATAAACATTATTCACAAAGAAAAGATAAAAATATAGTAGGAAATTTAGAGAAAAGAGAGAAAGAAGTAGGTTCAGGGGAGAATGCAGGAAGGTGGGAAGGGAAGGAGGGGTTGGAGATTGGGTGAGTGGGGGCCCTTCCCTCCCGTCCTCAAGGGGCAAAAGAGCTCGGCTGCAACAGCATTAGAGAATCGTCAATCAGTTAGAAACCTCTACTAACTTTATATACATCCGTGTCCATAAATCTCATCCAGGAGAACCATGTCTGTTTGAAAGACTCAAACGAGTCGTGTACCGAGGCCGTTAAGTCTTCTAGGTGCATTAAGTCGTTTACCTTTGATATCCACATCGCCACCGTCGGGCTTGTCTCCGTCTTCCATAGTAACGGGATACAAGACCTAGCTGCCATCACCAAAAAGCGTAGGAGTGACCGCTTATATCTGGTTGTGGGGATCTCACAGTGGTGGAGCAGGAGTAGACCAGGACCCATCTCTCCCTGGAAGTCAGTAACCAACCGAATGAGTTCTATAACCCTCGTCCAGAAAGGCTGAAGTCTATCACATTCCCAGAAAATATGTAGCAATGTACCGTCAGCCTCCCCGCACCTCCAACACTTAGGGTCAACAGACGGGATGAGTTTATGTAACACAGCAGGTACTCTATACCAACGGGTTAGTATTTTGTAGTTCGCTTCCTGTAACCTGGAACAGATGGATGAGGAGTGAGCTAAGCTAAAGATCCTCTTCCTCTGTTCTGTAGAGAGAGTCAGGCTCAAATCCCTTTCCCATGAGAGCATGAAGTGTGGGGTCGGTAGGTCCGGTTGTGTAACCAGATAGGAATAGATCTGAGATAGTGCATGTCTGCTACTCACCGTCGTGGTACACAAGATCTCAAAGGGCGTCTTGGTAAGTTTATATGTCGCTTTTAAGGGCAACTCACGAAGGTAATGAGTTAGCTGAAGGCATCGCCAAAAACCCAGGGGAACCGGTTGCGTGATTAAAGTCAGACTTTCCAAAGTCGGCCATGTAGATCTGTCTCCCAGGGTCGCTACTCTGTCTATTCCAGATTGAATCCATGACTGAAAAACAGAGTCACCTACGCTAGGGCCAAACCTAGGGTGGCTCAAGACCGGGGTCTGTGCTGAGTCGGTCGGTAACATCAAAGCCCTAACCAACGGGAGATTACAAACCCTCAAGGTGGCTCCTATAGTCGGATGATCCCAGAGCGTCTCTTTTTTAGGGAGGGTCACCCAAGGCAGCGTCTGTAGGTTGTAAGAGGAATGGTCCTGTTCGATCTTAACCCATAATTTGTTATCCTGGTGTCTGCACCAGTCCACAACTCTGGAGAGATGACTTGCTATGTAGTATAGTTTAACATCAGGTAAATTTACACCCCCGTCTTCCTTCCGTCTGGACATCAGGGTTCTCGCTAATCGAGGTTTCGCTCTGTTCCAAACAAAGGCGGTCTGCATCCTCATTAGTATTTTAAAAAAGACGCTGGGATGGAAACCGGTAATGTCTGAAAAAGATACAAAATCCTGGGGAGTATAGTCATCTTAAATAACTGGCATCTGCCAGACCACGAGAAGGTAGACTTCATCCAACGCTCCATGTCCGACTCGATTGCACTAAGCAATGAGGGGAAATTGGCACTATATAGGTTTTTAGGATCAGCTGTCAGCATGACTCCCAGATATTTAAGTGCTTTGTTAGCCCAATGGAAAGTAAATGTAGACTGAAGTCTGTGGTATTGCACATCAGGTAATGAGATATTTAGAGCCTCTGATTTTGTTCTATTGATCTTGAAATTGGAGAGAGTATGGTATATCTCCAATTCTTTCAGCAAATTCGGGAGAGACAATTCAGGTTTCGTGATGAAGAATAAAAGATCATCAGCGTAAGCTGCCATCTTATATTCTGATCCACCGTGTTGTAGACCAGAGACATCACCACTGGACCTGACACGACGTAGAAAAGGTTCCAGCGTCAAAATAAAGATTAGCGGAGACAGCGGGCAACCCTGTCGAGTACCGTTGAAAATGTCAAACGGCTCGGAGAGAAGCCCGTTGACTCGCACACTCGCTGATGGGACCGAGTATAAAGAAAGTATCCAGCTCAGCATCTGGTTACCCAGACCGATGTGGGAAAGCGTCGATTCGATAAAAGACCAATGAACGCGATCGAACGCCTTCTCCGCATCGGTGGATAGACACATTAGTGGTATCTTTGACTTTCTGGCAGTCTGTATCAGGTTTATTGCTTTAGTGGTGTTGTCCCTGGCCTCACGCCCGGGGACAAATCCCGCCTGGTCCGGATGAATCAGGCCCGGAATAAACGTGGAGAGTCTATCTGCCAATATCTTTGCGAAAATTTTAATATCTACATTCAGCAAAGATATAGGGCGATAACTTGTTGGTAGCAGAGGGTCTTTACCTGACTTGGGTATTACTGCTATTGTGGCCCGCAGGGTATCTTTAGGCGGAAGACTAGTGTGGGACATTGCATTGAAGAATGTGCACATATGTGGGATAAGGATGTCTTTTAATTTCTTATAATATCCCACTGTATACCCGTCGGGGCCCGGTGCTTTACTCGAAGGGGTCTGGGCTATGGCTAGGGCAATATCTTGTACCGTGATAGGAGCTTCCAAAGAGCATGCGTCAGCGTTCGACAACTGTGGCATACCAGAAGACTCGATATAGGCCTTGATACGTGATTTAAGGGCATCTAAAGCCAACGGAGATCTCACATTATCCAAATTGTAAAGGGACGAGTAGTATGCTCTAAATGCTTCAGCTATGTCCCTAGGAAGCTTAGATCGCTTATGAGTAACGGGGTGCTCTATCTCCGGGACATATGTGGCTGTCCTTTGTGCTCTAGAAGCTCTAGCCAGAGATTTGCCCGCCTTGTTGCCATGTTCGTAGAAATGTCGTCTACATCGAGATAGCACTCCTTTTGCCTTGATTAACAAGACTGTGCGCAGTGCCTCCCTAACTCTAAGAAGTTCCCTGCCCAGTTCTGTAGAAGTACATCGTTTGTGTCTCGTTTCAAGCTCCCTTAGTTTTCCCATAAGTGCGGAAGTTTCTGCATCTCTAGCCCTTTTCAATCTGGCTCCATGTTTTATGAGGATCCCCCGCACCACACATTTGTGTGCTTGCCAGGTCACCACCGATGTCACATCTGGGGAGACGTTAAGGGCAAAATATTCACTTAGTGTGTTGGTCACCTCCGCTCGGACCCCCGGGTCTTCCAACAGAGCAGCGTTAAGCTTCCACTGCCACTGTCTCGGGATCCTGGAGGACAGAGCAAGGGAGACCGTCACCAGTGCATGGTCAGAAAATGAGATCGGGGCGATAGAGACGTCTACTACATAGATCAAATCTGCCTGTCTTAAGAGAAAGAAATCAAGACGTGAATACATGTCGTGGACGGGGGAATAAAATGTGTAGTCTCGGGCAGAGGGGGAGAGTATGCGCCAGACGTCTAGCAACTGATGGTCATGAAGAGCTCCATGGAGGCGTCTATTGTTTATCTTGGATAGTGAGGACCTACTGTGCGAAGTGTCTAGGGCGGGATCTAGAACAACATTAAAATCTCCTCCAAGAACTAAGGTGCCCTCTGCAAACTCATCCATTTTTTCCAGAAACCGGAGAAGCATAGAAATTTGACCAGTGTTAGGGAGATACAGCGAGGCGAACGTATATACATTGGATGCAATCTTACCCTTCACCAAGAGAAGTCGGCCCTCTCCACCACTGTAAGAGTCCTGAAGCTCCCAAGGAATCGACCTGGAGATGACAATGCTAGTCCCGGACGAGTGGGAGTCGTTGGATAAGCTGTGGTATGCCTGCGGATACGAATGGTCTGAAAGCTTATATGGCTTGGCTGTTGACATGTGAGTCTCCTGAAGGAAGGCGACATGGATCTTGTTAGATTTCAGGTAATTAAACAGAATAGAACGTTTACCAGCACTATGAAGGCCTTGTACATTCAATGAACCCACACGAATCTCAGATATATGTGAATGTGTCATTTCACCTTAACCCCTCGGCACAAAGAGGGAAGGACAGAGGAAAGGGAAGGGAAGAGGGAAAAAAGAAAACGGAAGATCGGGAAATAGAAAGATAAGAAGAATGAGAGAGAGAAGATCAAGTTGTAGAAACAGGAAAAGTCGTGTGTAAGAACTAAAGAGACAGTGACTATAACAGTCTTTGCCGGCGAGCCAGCAAATGCGGACCCTTTGAAAGAAAAGCAGAGGGGACCGCAGGGACCGCAACAGACCACGAGACGGTATGCCGCAGACCCGAGACTAAACATATCCATAGTGTTCGTCGCGTATCCCCGGTATGATTATATACAAACAATCCTACATAGCATTATCTAGAATACTCAGGGGTTATACGACAAATAGAATTAACAGGAACCCGCATTCCCGCAATAGGAAAACATATAAGTGGAAATATTAAGACAATATCATAGTCAAACATTAGTGTGAAGCACAACATAGCCAAAAACCATGAGTAGGGGGCTGGAAGAAAGACCCCCGTCCAGTGTCATTCAGGGAGAGAAAAAATTGTCAAAAGACAAACTCAACATCTGTATAACAAAGGCATGTATCAGGAAGGGCATGTAACATGTTTGTCCGATACCAACAGTATGGTATCTTCTCTGATATCATCACCTTCAGTATGCGGTGAAAAAAAAAAAAACAACGCACCGCATGCAAGGTAAGGGTGCGTTCCCCTACACAAGATAAGACGCCCTTTATGGGACACATGAGGAAACACTGTTCAGGTGGTGGAGGAAGCACAAGAGTCACTTCGCCTTCTCCTTCTAGGGCTAGTGGTTCGGGAGGCTATCTGGCCTCGGTCAGTGTCTTGAGCTCTTCTCCGTCTCCGTCGGCTATCCTGAGCCTGAGATGATCCTCGTCTTGTAGACAGAAATGACTGGAGATTTTCAAGAGAGAGCCAGTCAGGAAGTACAATAGGAGGTATATCCAGGAAAGTAAATAGGTCTTCCAGTTCTTTTTTCTGCCACAGATAAAAAAGTTTTGTACCCTTGCGGACGATCAGGTGAAATGGGTGACCCCATCTATAGGAGGCCCCCACTGCTTTTATCTTGCTGAGTAAAGGTTTCAGCTGACGTCTGAGATATAAAGTGAGGCCGGAGACATCCGGGTATAGGCTTACTGATGAATCATCAATCGACACTTCGCCGTGTGACCAGGCCTTTTTAAGTATACCCTCTTTATCTGTGTAGTTGTGTAGCTTACAGAGCACATCCCTGGGATTATTCGGATCTATAGGACCAGGTCGGGACACTCTATGTACTCTGTCCACTTTATACGTAGTTTCCTGTGGCTGCTGGGTCACCTCATTAAATATGGAGAAAACAGTGTCTAGTAAAGTCTCAGCTGTGACAGACTCAGGGATCCCCTTTAGTCTCACATTACTTCTGCGCTCTCTGTTCTCGTGGTCGTCAGCTTGTAAAATAAGGGCCACAGTATGTGAATGTGACCGAGCAATCTCCCTCTCTAATGCAGCCACTCTGGTCTCTGTAGTGTCCATATGAACCTCAGCCTTGGAGGCTTTCAGCTTGAGATCGACAATGTCTTCCTTAATCAACCCTAATGCTCTCTCCTGTGAGGCTTCCATCTTTGCCAACAGAGCGTCTAAATCTTGTTTTGTTGGAAGCACAGCAAACATGTCTTTGATCTCCTGCATGTCAGACTGGTAAGAGCTGAGCTGTGTGTGCAATGTGGACGACCCCACCGTGTTGCCTGCACTGTTTTCAGCTCCTTCACCGGCGCCATCTTTTCCCTCCTCCACCACCACTGGGCCATGGGGATTCATCGCCTGGGACATATGCGATGGGGCACATTTACCTGCCTCTTTCATGCCTCCCGGAATCGAGGGGCTGTCGCTCGAGCCCTGGTTTCTAGGGCTCCTCTGTGGCTGCGGCTGGGGCTGGGGAGAGGACTGCTTCTGGCCCGCTCCGGCCGCCATTACAGGCGCGCGCGATCTTCCTCCTGTCCCTCCAAACATCTTAGCGATGGCTGCCTCCGGTTTTGTCTTGCCTGGGTGCTGCAGGGGTGCAGGCAGCTCCTCCGGCTTCTTCCTTCGTGACATCAAGCTGTCAAGATAGCGGGATTGCGGGTAGTATGTCTCGGGCCGGCGGAGCACACAGAAAGCGCGTCCTCACACCGCCATGATCAGGCCACGCCCCGTGCTCTTGTCTCTTGATGCGGAGAAGGCTTTAGACCGAGTGCACTTGGGGGTATCTGGCAGCCATCCTAGATAAGTTTGGTTTTCAAGGAGATATCCGCTCAGGGATATTAGCCTTATACTCTTCCCCATGTGCCTATGTGAAAGCTGGGGGCTTTTCTTCCTCCACGTTTGGTATCTCCAACGGGACAACGGGACAAGGCAGGGCTGCCCCCTCTCTCCTCTTATATTCGCTCTTGCGATGGAACCGCTGGCAGCTGCTGTCCGTGCTCACCCAGATGTTTCGGGAGTTGTGGTGGGCCATATGGAACACAAAATTACCTTATACGCCGACGACGTCCTCCTTTCCTGCATGAACCCTACCGTCTCTGTCCCCGCTGTGGTCTCTATCCTTACTGCTTTTTCTAACATCTCTTACTAAAAGCTGAACCTCACCAAATCCTCTTTATTACCGGTGAATCTGTCTCCCCTTTCACAATCTATGTTACGCTCACAGTTCCCTTCCTATGGGCCCCTCAGGGATTCCAGTATTTGGGCATCCAGATTGCCCCTATCCCGACCCTGCTCAGAGTGAATTGTGAGGTTCTATTGGCCTCTTTGAAATCTTTATGTGCCGAATACACGAAGGTCCAACTATCTTGGATCGCCAGAATTAATCTGATCAAGATGATGTTGCTCCCTAAACTTATCTATACATTCAGATGCAACCCCTACTGTTTACCAGGCGCTATCTGAACTTGTTTCAGTCTCTACTGGGGAGGTTCGTTTGGGGTGGTAAACCTCACCGGGTAGCCCTCTCGACATTAACTTTACCGACCTCGCTGGGGGGCCTTGGTATGCCTGACGTCTTGACTTATTATCGCGCAATTAATCTAGACATTGCAAGGATTTGGTGGGCCGAGGCCCCCCGTCGAGGTGGCTCCAGATAGAGTCTGCCCCATTCCCCCCATGGCTCCACCAAACTCCTTCTGGAGATGTCCTATCTCCGCCCCTACCCCCCCCCTTCATCGTTAGGCTCCATGCAAGCTTTATTGTCGACATGGCATAAACTAGCGAGAACTCACCTACCTTTCCTCTCTAGATATCTGTCCATTAGAGCTCTAGACTCCTGTATGATCGATATCTCGCTTGCGCGGTGGAGGGAGGCAAGAGTTCTGCTGCTGCTTGACATTTTGTCTGGGGGCTGCGTTGTCCCCTTCTCCGACTTGACCCAGCGGTTTTCTCTCCCTAGCTTGACTTACTTTTCTTACCTGCGTGTTCACCATTTCTTTAGCACCTGTACCTTGACGAAGTGGGATCCCCTCTCAATTGATTTGACTCTTCAGTCCTTTTTCAAACAGGCTGGCCACTCCCAACGTGGGGTATCCATTGCCTACAAAGCCCTGACCACAGCCCGAACCATGTCCAAACTCCCTTATATGCTCCGGTGGGAGTCCAAGCTTGGTTCTCTGCCTCTCTTGATGACTGGCAGGAGGCTTCGGGTCATTCTGCAAAGTTCACCCGGTGCATAAACCATCTGGAGCCATCCAAAAAGCTTGCGTTGAATTGGTATCTATTCCCTGCCCGAGTTGCGAGGTTTGGGCGCCCTGGTACATCGACCTCCCCCCTCTGTTGGAGGTCTTGTGGGTCTGCTGGCTCCGACGCCCATGTCTGGTGGGACTGCCCAGTGATCCAACGCTTTTGGTCTTCTGTGGAATCTCTCCTGGTTACCTTGACTGGTCTCCCAATATCTCTGACTGCCCCTCTGGCCCTCCTGGGTATCGACCTAGGCTCCCTACCCGGCCCGTTGAGACCCATTGTCACAAACACCTTGATAGCGGCTCTCCAATCTATAGCTGCTCTATGGAAGTCTGCTTCCTCCCCTACATCTTCTGAGGTGGTTGCTCGTCTCAACTGCCACTTAGCCCATGAGATGGTCCTCTCACATGATCTCCCCCACAGGACTAGAGTCCTTAATTGGTGGGACCCGTGGATCGCCTCACCCTATAATTCTATCATTATCCCGGAGTGACCGCTTAATACCCCTATCACCGTTCACCGTTGATAATTTTGATGATATGTACCTTACAACTTTCAATGATCCCCACTGTGCATATGTTTTTATATATGGTATTGCAATACTGTTGTGCCTACTTATTGAAATGTACCACCCGCCTTCCCCTCTCCCCCCCCCTCCGTTCCACCCTTTATGTCTCTATTTATGATTTACCTTGCCTTTTTCTTTTTTGTGTATGTCATGAATTGTTTGCTTCACCTTAATAAAAAAAACTACTGGTTTAAAAAAAAAAAAAAGACACATGGTGACCCAGCAGTAAACTCCAACCACATGTAGTTTGTTGTTAGCCTTGAAAATGCACTATTCTACATACGGTTGTGTAGGTATACATGTATTAGCAAAGCCACCAAGTAGCAACATCAATACAGTTGTATGGCAGTCTTGTTTGCTGTATGTCTACCTTACATGTTTGGGAGGTGTTTGGAGCATTATGTACACAATGCGGACCACAGTACATTAGGCAGATGTAGTGTGTAGACCCACATTATGTGTGACACATTACATTCACGTCCGGAACATGGCTACATATAACTCACAAACACCATCCATGTAAGGCTATGTAGACAACAGGTTTCTATAGAACATTACAGATGGGGCAGTAGATAGGGGTAGAAGCCAAAAATGGGTGTGAGAAAACCCTCTGAGGTCCACTGTATTGTGTATAGTCTCAGTTGGGAACCAGATTACTGGAGCAGCAGCTGTTCTACAAGTGATCTATGTGGAGACAACACAGACCAGAGCCAGAAACGGGTCCAAGAGACATACAGCCACTGCAAGTAGACCGCTGCACTTAAGGGATCTACAGCGGTGTAAGGGAAACTGACTTTGTATGGGACTGTACATTTGGGTGTATACAGCTTGTCACTTTACATTTATGCATGTGTTATTCTGTGATCTGTGGTTTCACTCTCTACCATTTTCATTACATCATGCAGTTGTGTTCAAAATTGTAGCAGTTTAGCATAAATCCTTTAAAAAATAGCTAATGACTTCATTTGGGCATTTAAAAAATCAAGAGTGGCTGGTATGTTACTATATTATTTTTACAAATTTGGGGACTAGGTGCCCCTAACTTATATGCTTATCATAAAGTGACAGTATTAACGGGTATTAGAGACTGGTGGGTGTTGAATAAGACACATAAGTGGCTTCAGATTGAGTCATTTTATTCTAAATTGACCTCGATACTGCTTACGTTGAAAATTGAAGCTATTAAATTTAGTAACTACACACTGTGTCTACCTACCACAACAATACGTTTTTGGAGGAAGTTTGCTTCTAAATATTCCTTTAACAAATATTTCCTTAAAAGCTTTGGAGATGCCCTTTATTAACTTGCAACACTGGTCCACAGCAGGAGTTAAAGCTCTACAAGACCTGATAGATGGCTCTCTTGTTTTCCCATTCGATCAACTTTGTTCTGAATTTCTTGGTATTAGGCGTCTTTTTTACCAGTACCTACAGATCAGACATCTACTCCATACTTTGCCAGACTCCCTCTTTCTTAAACCCCCTGTGAATCACAAAGCCATGGGATTCCTTCTGTGACCCGAATCAGGCCCCAAAGGTGTTTCAATACTCTATAATGTATTAAATGATCCAGATGTGCATGCTAAATTATCAGATATGCTAAAATGGGAGGAGGAATTGGGGACAACGTGGGATCCAGAGGAATGGAGGGATAGTTTGAGAATACGTAGAGTATCATCTTGTATTGGTCACCTAAAGCAGTTAAAAAAGATACATCTCAGGTGGTATAGGTATTCGAAACAACTAGTACATCTTGGGCCAAACCAGACCAGCTTGCTGGAGAGGTTGCGGAGGTTTGGGATAGTTGGGCCACATGTTGTGGTCTTGTCTGGTGGCAATCGGTATTTGGAATAATATATGTGGAGACCCGGGGGTCAGTGGGTGCTCTCGTCCGCTGGCCCAGCCACCTTTACAAAGACAACGTGGACCAGGGCTCATCCCCAACTGAACGACCGAGCTCCTTAACCGTGGGCGGAACACTCAGACAACACAGGGTGAGGGAACCACAATATTAAGGCTTTGTTGGTTCCCCAAAATATAACACATAACCAGCAAAATACAACAATGTAACAGGCAACAGAGTCTCACCCTTCCGCTGACTCACCAGGGATTAGAATGTAGCACGGCAAAGTCTGTAGCCAGGTGACTGTATCGTCCCAACCTGGGTTGCTTCCTTGTCCTTATGCAGTCTTTATCACAGCCGAATCCGATAATCCGATGCTGAAGTCCTTGTGGTTCTATAGTCCGTGTTCTGGTACTCTTGGTCGGCACCGAAATGCCTAGGCCTGGGGTTATGGCTTGCTAACCGGACCCAAAGATCCTAGATTAGCTGCCTGTATCCAATCTTCAATCTAGTGAACCTCTAGCCAGGACCGAAATCCCTAGACTGAGGTCACTAGACAAAATCTAGATTCTTGAACAAAGTGCCTCAGTGTCCGCGCTGCTGCTCCGTGTCTCAGAGCAGCAGCGCGGACACTGAGGCACTTTGTCCACGAATCTGCATTACGACCACGGTCACCGTTGAGAGTGCAGTCCCTGCAGCAGCTGCTTGTACGCTATTCTACCAGTTGTGGGTTTCACAACTGACAAAGGTGAGCAATTCCACATCGCAGAGTGAAAGTGTGTAATTGAGATAAGACCCTACAGTATATGCGCATTCTTTTTTCACAGACTAGACAGAATCTAACTCACTCTGGTTAATGAACACATCTCCTTATATACCTTCAGCCCTCATTGCAGGATATTGGGAACGTCACGATAGGTGGAATAAGGCTACGTTCACACATCGCGTATTTTGCGCGTTTTTTTACGCGCGTATTTGCTCCAAAAACGCATGTGCATCTGCTTTTTACAGCAAAGTGAATGGACATTCACTTTGTGCCTTGCAGACATCGCGTATTTAAACGCAGCGTTTTTGGAGCAAAAAACGCGCGCGTAAAAAGAATGAACATGTCAAGTCTTTGCGTTTTTTACGCGCGCATTTCCATAGGCCCCATTATAAAAACGCGCGTCTAAATGCGCGATTGAAGTAGAAGCAAGTTGTTCTCTCGCGTATTCTTATCGCGTTTTTAAACGCGCGTTTTTCCCTTGAAAAGACGCGCGTAAAAAAACCTGATAAAATACGCGAATGTGTGAACGCAGCCTAATACTGTCTTTTCATTGGCTGGACCTCAAGCCTCATTTAACATATTTTTAGAAGTATTGCAATCCTGACATGGAGAGCCAAATACTGAGTGATATAGCAGCTAGCAGTAATACAATGGAATGTTAGTAGGAGAATTCAGTCTGCAACCCATGACATTAAAACAATAGTAGCTGCGGCCATGTACATAGAATCAACATTCACAGGGTAATAGACAATGGACTATTAGCATAATTAAGTTCTCTGGCCTTCTATGACAAACAAGTTAGATAATTACATTACCATGCTAAACTTAAACCACAGTAATCTATGAAAATACTGTAGGAAATTCTCCTTGGCCATTACAAGTTTGCAAACCAAGATTCAATACTGTCTGGGTTACATAAGAAATCATCATATGCTCTACTTTGAAGGAATCCATTTCGTCACAATATACATATGTTGTTAAGGCAGGTGACTGGGATTCAGGTTAACTTGACACCATCAATGAGACTGTTGCATATGGGGACAACTGATTTTCCTTTAGATATCAGGGGTATAGTGTCATATATTCTGATTGCGGCTAGGCACACCTTTGCAGCTAAATGGAAGGGATAATCTCTTCCCACCATGAGAGAAGTGGTGGAAAAAATCAATATACATTATCAATATGAACAAACTCTGGTGCACTCGTCAGTTACAAAGAATAAGGTTGATCGAGTATGGGAACTGTGGTTACTTAGTCAGAGGTCTGCCCTTTGCATTGAAGATATGTCTTTTCATATGCTTTTTCATGCAAGTGTCTATATGTTTTCTGTTTTATACATTATTTCAATCAATGTGTACTCTCATGACTAGCATAACCCACCATACCCCGGCCGGACAATAACCACGGACGCCAGGTTAACCTTTTTTAACTTTTTATTGAGGGTCTCCAACAACCATCTCAAATCTTTTAACTCTTAAATGGGAAATTTAATATATAAATTGTCCGCAGCTTGATGAAGGCTCAGAACCGCCTTAAAACCTGTGACTGTAAGCGTTCTGTTGCTGGCCATGCAGCACAGGTAACTTACACCTCTGTCACTCACTCCGCCACGGAGAAGCGAGGGCCAAAACCCGAGCTGCGACCCCCCACAAAGGAATTAATGGCGTGCTCGATACCATCCTGCAAACCTGATAAGAAGATATCAAGCCCTATATTATTTAAATGGACCCCGTCCCGAGCATTAAACGACTGGTATCCATCTCCAGCTGGTGGTGACGTATAGAAAATCCACCCTTTGAAGCTACAAACTGTGACATCCTGTTGTTGAGCGTCCTACGGGACCTCTCTAGGGCCGCTCCGTCTCTTGCTCCCTGCCAGACCACCCGGGGAATTAATTCCGACCAAACCAGGGTCAATTCTGTAAAGAAACTGTGAAATGTATCCAAATCTGCCCTCATAAGTGTGCAAAGCTCTCCCAACCTAAAGTTGGCCAAATCGTTTCCCCCCCGCGTGAATGATCAAAACCACGGGGCCGGGGTCAATCCTGGAGATTCTGACTACCTCGGGAAGCACTTGTGCCCAGACCAGCCCCCTGGTACCCCTCCAATTTACGCTGATGTCGTGGAATCCCAACGCCCGTCCTCCGGACGAGTTTCAGCATGACGTGCAGCCCAATAAACGTAGGAGTGGCCTAGGATCCACACGTTCGGCCAAAATCCATCTACAAGAAAACTAAATTAATATAACTTCTCGCAACTTCAGAAGAAAAACAATACTGCAAATACGGCAATATCACACCGGTAATTTTTGGCGAGGCGACGATCATCACATCATTCGGACTTCCAACAGCCCACCCTTCTAATCATCTCATCCAGGAGCCCTGCGCGCGACGCCTCTGTCGCAGCGCCTATATGGAACGAGTGCGTACCATATTCCTCCGGGCAGCAGCCCGAGTGCCGAAGCGCGTCGTTCAATATAAACTTAAACTGGGATGCAGTAACCGAGGACCCGTCCTCGTGTGAAAAATAATGCCGGCCATGAACCATTACTGATGCACTAATTAACGTGAATGGGCACACCGGACCTGTAATGGCGTAAAGGGGGAACCACACTCCCCGAACAGCCTGGTCCGTTTTTGACCGACGCAACCGTATTCGCAGACCTTGTTGACAAAAAACGACGTCGCCGGTGTAAAGACCCCGATGCCGTTTGAAGATTTCGGAACCAGTTCGCTCAGGCGCATAGCCCCGAAAAATGCCAAGCCAAAAATTGCAGAAAACAGGCTCGCTTCATAATCCGATGCACAAACAGAGGGCAATGCCCCTAACAGGCGTTGCAGTAAAGCAAAAGAGATCGGGCGCCGCGCGTCCGGAGCACGACGTTCGCGCTTCCAGCCTTTCATCACCTGAGAAACCAAAAAATGTTTCGTAACGTCTGGCAAACCTCTCAATTTAAAATGAAAAGCCAAACCGGACAAGCAATGTTGCGCCGCGGTCCCGGCCATGCGTTCGATCGCAAGTTGGACAAGTACTGTAGGACGTTCCCGACGGTGCAATTGCAACTGACCTGGGCGCACACACCCCCCAGCAGGTCCACCCATTCCTCCCAAGCCTTACCATAAACTCTTCAAGTCGAAGGGGCAAGTGAAGCCCTCACCATAGGCATCAAGGGCCCGAGGGAATCTGCCATACCGATTCCGGGAACTCCGAACATTCCTCGTCCGCCGTTGGCAGCAGCTCTCTGAACTTCTGGAATTAAAAGCGAGACAAAGCATCAGCGACCGAATTATCGACGCCCGGTACATGCCTGGCTCTAAACCATATGTTCAACTGCAAACAGCGGAGGACCATATGCCGCAACAGGTTTATCACCGGCGCGGAAGACGAGGACAAATTATTGACAGCGTGTACTACATTCTCGTTATCAGTCCAAAAACGCAGTTTTCGGTTCTTGAACGAGTCGGGCCAAGCGTCTATGGCCACTACAATCGGGAATAGCTCCAATAACGTCAAGTTCTTCGTCCAGCCGTTCGACTTCCATTTGTCAGGCCATGGCCCTGCGCACCAACGAGAACCGAAAACAACGCCGAAACCCGAAGAGCCTGCGGCGTCAGAAAAAGGGAAATGTCATTAGACTACACCTCTGCCGTCTGAAAACAAGTATGACCGTTATACGCCGCCAAGAAAATTTCCCAGACCTTCAGGTCATCCCTCAACGGACGCGTTATTCTTATCCAATGATTGGCAGATTTGACTCCCCCTGGTTGCCATGCTCAAACGCCGTGAAAAAATTCTACCCATTGGCATTACCCTACAAGCGAAAGCCAGCATACCCAGCAGGGATTGGATTCGCACAAGTGTGACTTTCCTCACGGATCGGAATTCCACAATGAGAGCAGATAATTTACTGATTTTTTCCGCAGGAAGACGGAAAACCATCGCCTCGGTGTTAATTTCAATGCCCAAAAACGAAATCTTCGTGACCGGGCCAACTGTTTTACCTGGGGACAAGGGTACGCCGAAGTTGCCGCACAACTCCTGAAAGGAGCGGAGAGCAAGAGAGCAGGATTCGGACGAAGCTGAGCCTACAAAAAGGAAATCATCCAGATAATGTGTAATGGACCTGACTCCCGAACGGCGACAAGCAGCCCATTCCAAGAAGGAGCTGAACATTTCGAAAAACCGGCACGAAATTGAACAGCCCTAGGAAGGCACGTGTCGTAATAGTACCCGTCGTCGAAAAAACAGCCCAGCAGGTGGTAACAATCAGGATGCACGGGAAGTAAATGGAAAGCCGAAGCCACATCCGATTTTGCCAATTCAGCACCCGGGCCCGCCTCGCGCACTAGTGATACAACCCGATCCAAAGGGGCTTAACTCACTGACGAGTATTCCAGAGGGATACCGTCATTCACCGACGACCTGGGGGGGTGGGACAGGTGTTGAATCAGACGGAACTCACCTGGATCTTTTTTGGGCACGATGCCCAGCGGGAGACCCTTAAATTATAGAAGGGGGGAAAATCGAATGGGCCGCACATCGCGCCCAACTCAGTTTCTTTTAGCAGTTTCTCTGCCAAAACATGTGGCAAATCTCTTGCCGACCTCAGGTTTTGCGCAAAAGAGCCCTCTCTAGAAAACGTGAAAGGGATGAAAAATCCAACCGTGAAACCTTCCCGCAAAGTGGCAGCCGCCTCCTTATTGGGATACAGAGTTAACCATGGGTCCATCGCGGCCACGCTCACCGGTGTCCTTGGTGTCACCTGGCGTATGGGGCTTGCTGGACCCACTCCTAGGCTGCTGTTTCTGGCATTTTGAGGCGACGTGTCCTCCACCACAGATAGAGCATTCATGCTTGTATTTGCATGATGCTTGATATCGGCAATGCCCGTCATTAAAGAGCCAACAACAACCCGGTCTAAGCACGGCCACCGCCTCTGGTGCGGGACCAGCGGAGGTGGCCTGGCCTGAAAAGGGCTGTTACGCCTTTTGAGACATCATAAGGCGCAGCCATGAATCTGTGGCCTTCACACCCCAACCCAGCTGGGGATTGAGCGCCAAACGTTGGCGGAAGTCCTCGTCGTACTTCCACCAAGCCGAGCCGCCATATGATTTATAAGAATTATAAATCGTATTGGCGTACGTGAACAACTCGGAGCATTGCTCCGGGTGTTTTTGGCCCATTACGCTCCCGAGCACACAGAAAGCCTGTATCCAGCTGTTCATTGTCCTTGCCACTTTGGGCTTAAGCTCAAAAGGCCGGTCCGCTGTTTTACACTCCGTATCGACGGAGCTCTGTTCGGTGGAAACCAAGGACCATATGTCCACGTATTCATTTGCCCAGATCTTCCGGGCTACCTCAGGGTCCAAATGGGACCCTAAGGTCGAAACCCCACAAAAAAAGGTGTCTTTATGTAAGTCCGGTCGCACTGGCTCAGCGCGCCGCTCCGCCGATTGGAGCGCCTTTGGATTAATCAGTATCTTGTTAGCTAATATATTTTTTAATACATCAATCACTCTCACCCGCTGTACCGCCCCATCCCATGCCCCGATATAAGCATACTCACCGGCTCCTGTAGCCGCGGGCGATGCAACTTGAGCCACTGGCTGTTGCTGCGGGACGATCGAACGAACTGTACTGGTCCTGGTGGCGGAAAGCCCATCTGGAGTGCGACTGCGCCTGGAGGCGTCGCGTGAACCACGAGGCGGATCTTCTGAGGATGAACAGGAATAGCTGCGGCGTGATCTTGACCCTCTCCGCCTGCTTGGTGACCTAGAACGGCTCCGGCTGCTGCGACACCTGGAGCGATGTCGGTGACGCGAGTGCCGGGAAGCCCGGTTCCCACAGCTGTGGCAGCTACGCCCCCGAGCCCGAGAACGAGATCTAGACCTCCTAACCCTGCTATTGCTCCGTCTATTGGTGACACGGGCCTCGTGTACCGGCACTACAGGGTCTGCCCTGTAGCCCTGATCCGAAGGTGCCCGGTGGGATGTGTTTGTGTCCACCGACACCAGAGGGACTGACCCTGCAGGATCGACACTGTCGTCTCCCGACCCCTTGCAGCTTGCAAAGGGTTGAATAGTTTCTCCGCTTCTGAGCCTAATGCCTGCTGAGACGATGGAGGTGTGAGGAGTTGACCCAGGGGCAATTGTGGCTGTATTATGGCTTTGATGATGTCCTCTTGGCTCATCCTGGCCAGTCCTTCCAAGCCCGCTGCCTGGTCCCCCGATGTGCCCTCTGTACCCATAGCACCACCCATGGCCTGACCCGTGCTATTCCTACCTATACTAATTGGAGAGGAAGCGGAGGCAACCTGTGTGGGAACCACCGGACCAGGCAGTAGAGAGCCTGAAGAGTGTGGGAACGTGGGCACCTGTGGTTCCGGACCGGGATGCCGGAGTAAGGCTGCCGACATAGATGGGAGCGATTTTGGGGGCGGAAACCTGCCCTGAGCGCGCGCAGACCCACTGCGCATGCTCTGGGAGGAATTCAAACTAGGACTTAATCGTCTCGGCGGGCGGGAAAGCCTACCAGACCTCCGCCCGCCCGAGACTGCAGGTGTAGCACTCGCCGAGGACCGCCGGCACCGACCAGTAAGTCGGTTATCCATGCGGCCCCCTCGCGCACGATCCTCTCCCTCACCGCATCCATAAGCGGGTCCATCTCGATCCGGCAGCAGCGTTTGCGCTCCGGGCTTCAGATGCAGGAGAGGCAATATGGCCGCCGCTCCCTGCTTATATCCAATGGGGGCAGAGCCGGGATCCAAGGAAAGGGAAGCGAGTTGTGATAGGATGGTTTAACCCTGGTGGTCTAAGTGTCCGGCAACGTTAACCCCTTCTATGGGCCTGCTAGTCAGGGAGCTGCGGCACAGCTGCAGTGCTCCACATTATGGTTATGTTTTTCTTTTTTAAAGCCCTATGTTGGGGGTGTTGATGTTCATGATTTCTTTTTTGAAAATATGCAATAAAAATGTATTGAAGTAAAAAAAAAATAATAGCAAATGCAAAAAAACAACAACATATCTATGTGGTTGAGATGGAAACATGGAGATATGAAGATCAACATAGGATATAAAGGAAACATGTACATGTGAAGAAGGCCTTGGGTTGTAGGTGGCAGCCAGCCTCGAAAGTCGAAAGCTTGTGCGAGATGTCAGCTTAGTAGTGGATGATTATTGTGAAGCAGGAGATGTCTAATCAAGTATGTCACATACTGTCCATTGTTACCATCAAGCCTCTGCACACCTAAAAAGATATGAATTGAAATCAATAAGTTTGTTATGAAAGCATCATCTGAAAAAAAAGACCAAGTAAAATCTTGTTTAATCGTCTTTGGTCTGTGTCTTCATGATCTCACAAACAGATAAAATGAATATAGACCATGAGAGTTCTGATGAATGTGATACATTTACTTAATTAATTAATAACTTGGTTTTAGAGCTACAAAAATAGTTATTTATCAGTGAGTCTGACAGCCAGAGCGGTTGTTATAACTACACAATACCAAGTGCACTCAAGCTATGGCATTCCACACAGACACTGACCTATAACAGAATACAGCTATAAATATGGCACAGAACAGGGCTCTTTCCATAAGGGCTCATTCAGACATCCAATTTTTCCACATATGAGAAAAATGGATCAGACTTTGAGCAGGGTTCGACCAGAGTGTGTTTAAGGGAACAGCAGAAGCAGCTAAGGCTGGCTTCACACCACTATTTTTTGGATCCAGGGCTGTCTGGTGTGAACCGGAAACCCCCGGATTCGATTCCGGCCCCATAGTAACCCTATGGGGCCGGAATACACCGGATAAATGTCTTTTGTCATCCGGTTTTTGGATGGCCGGGAGAATCCGGGAGGAATCGGATTTTTCTCCCTGACACAAAATCGGAGCATGCAGCATTTTTGTTTCCTGGGAGAAAAATCTCCCCAAATCGGATCCTCCCGGATTCTCTCGGATCCTCCCAGATTTGGGGCAATTCAGCATTCCCTAACATGGGAGCCTATGGGGCCGGATTGCCCTGATCCAGGAGGATCCGGGAACCGGACACCTGCGGCTGCACGCCGCTGTAATTTCTGGATCGCAGCTAGCTCCCCGCGGTCCTGAATCATCATCAGCGGCATCTGCATCCAGCTGCACACCGGACCGGAGGGCATATTTTCCTTCCGGTTCTGTGTGATGATCCGGTCCGGGGCTGTCAGGTTTATCCCTAACAGCCTCGGATTGAATTGTGCCGTGGTGTGAAGCCAGCCTAACCTTTCATATTTTCTACAGGAAACACTGCCATCTAATGGTCAAAAGTAATAAGAGCAAAAGTTATGCCTGTAAACAGGAACTAAACATTAAAGTATGGGTTTCTTGAAGGGAAGAAATTGGAGGAGATGCCAGGTCAGGTGACAGTTGTGAGGCAGCTACTAAATTTTAAAGACCTGACTGGGCCAAAAGGGGGGAGTTGGCGCTAGAATCTTGTACCAGGAATGTCGTATGGCAGTGAAGTGGGCTTAGAGCCCCATCACCAGAAAGGGTCCTGGAGTGTTCAGATCCCAGAGAAAACCTTAAGGTGCCGTTATACGCTTCAATGTCGTTAATATCTCAGCAACGATCTCACGGGAGCACGTTCGTTAGGACATCTTTTTGAGAACATTAATGAGATGTCACACGTCTAGATATTGTTAACAAAGCACTCACCGATCTCAGGGAGACCAGTCAAGGAAACACTGCGGGCAGCCGGCTAAAGCGCTCAAACATAGTGAAATCCATGATGCATTGCCCCTGGAAATTTGAATATGCAAATGGAGTCCGTGGAGCCTCAATTAAGAGTCTCAAACACAAGATTAGTCAGATATCCCCCCAGGGAAGGACCTAGCCCTGGGGTAGAATCCTTGCAGAAACCACCATAACCACCATATTAAGTGGCACTTTTAGTCAATATCCCACTCAGTTATGAGTTAAGGATATGACAAGGGAATTAACAGAGCCAGGTATCCATTCACAGACAGCTGTTTAAGGGTGGAGTAAGATTCTGGCTAGGTGGGAGCAATGCCTGGCAGACCAACATCACAAAGCACTCACCAATCTCAGGGAGACAAGTCAAGGAAACACTGCAGGCAGTCGGCTAAAGCGCTCAAACACAGTGAAATCCATGATGCATTGCCCCCTGGAAATTTGAATATGCAAATGAAGTGCGTGGAGCCTCAATTAAGACCTAGCCATGGGGAGGCAATGCTCCTAGGAATTCATTGTGTTGAGTGCTTTAGCCAGCTGCCCGCAGTGTTTTCTTGGACTGGTCTCCCTGAGATCAGTGATTGCTTCGTGTTGTTAGTCTACTAGTCATTGCTCCCACCTAGCCAGAATCGTACTCCACAATGATGAGGGGCAATACCCCGAAACAGCTGTTTGTGGATGGATACCTGGTTCTGTTAATTCCCTTGTCATATCCTTAACTTGTAACTGAGTGGGATATTGACTAAAACGGCCACTTAATATGGTGGTTATGGTGGTCTCCGCAGTGATTCTACCCCAGGGCTAGGTCCTTCCCTGGAGGGATATCTGGCTAGTCCTGTGTTTGAGACTGTTAATTGAGGCTCCACGGACTTCATTTGCATATTCAAATTTCCAGGGGGCAAAGCATCATGGATTTCACTGTGTTTGAGCGCTTTAGCCGACTGCCCGCAGTGTTTCTTTGACTGGTCTCCCTGAGATCGGTGAGTGCTTTGTAATGTCGGTATTGAGTGGGGACTTAGGCCATGCTTCAGAGCACAAAGGTGACAAGCCAGTAGAGGGTGTGTAGAGATCCCCCAATTTCGACTTGCGGCCCAGCATGTAGCATTTCCGATCCCATAGTAGTAGTAATATTTAGATAAGTAGATGACAGTAGCAAATAGAGTGACTCTGATGTTTCCCTGCTAGATTGATCTAAAGTACAATAACACCAACGTTGACCGATAGTGCTAAGAATAATAATGTGTAAATAATACTGTGATTGCATTCTGTTAACCTTTGCTTATGATTAATCCACTGTGAAATAATGTGATTTACTATGGTTACTTGTGGTATCTCACATATCAATATCTCACATTAAAAGTGGTAATACTTTATATGTATATAGTTAATAATATAATGTTGTTGGCTCAGTCACCACTGCTTTTTCAATGTCTGCATTGTTGCATCCGTTCATCTGCATTACATATGGTTATGAATGTCATTAGTTTTTCTTGTAAGTGGAGAAAAAAAAAGTTTCTTCACCTTCTCCTGTCAGATATCATCTGAGTGCGATCTGATTTATTTATGATCTTTACGGTACCTTTACATGTCGCAACATTGCATGCAATTTCACTTGCAACTTACTGGTTGCAGTGAAATCATGGACACATTTTTACATTTGTACACGGCAACAAAATGGAACAATGTGTCCATGATTTCACTGCAACCAGCAAGTTGCAAGTGAAATTGCATGCAATGTTGCGACATGTAAAGGTACCCTAAGGGCCGCTTTACACACACCAACTTCTGTGACCAAATTCTGAACAGAACTCTGGTTTCAGTGAAATCATGGACACATTGTAACATTTTGTGGCTGTGTACAAAATGGAGCAATGTGTTCATGATTTCACTGCAACCAGAGATCTGTTGAGAAGTTGGTCACAGAAGTTGGTGTGTCTAAAGCGGCCCTAATGGCCACTTTACACGTCCCAACATTGGTCCGATGTTGGATACAACGACGTGGGAGCGCGCTTTTTCTGGGCAGAATTCCAAGATCGCATAGGAAATGTTACACAGCGCGATATCGGCAGGCAACGCCACTACGATGTGTACGCCCCTTTGTACGGGCGACCCAGGAACGACCATTTAACATGGGAGAGAATAGGGGAAGTTGTACTCCGAATCGTTGTTGGGCTTTCACATAGCACGATCCTGCCACATCGTCCATCCAATATCGGGCTGTTGGAGAGCAGGCTCATTTGATCCCCGATTTTTTTGTCCGGGGAGAAAAAATCTCCCCAAAAACCCGTATCCCGGATTTGCACGGATTCTCCCGGATCCGGGAAAATCTGGCGCTCCCTAACATGGGAGCCTATGGGGCCGGATTGCCCTGGTCCAGGACGATCCGGGAACCGGACACCGGCGGCTGCACGCCGCTGTGATTTCATGACCGCAGTCCTGAATCATTAGCAGCTGCAGCTGCATCCGGATGCACACAGGACCGGAAGGCACATTTGGCCCTCCGATTCTGTGTGCTGATCCGGTCCGGGGCTGTCAGGTTCATGCCTGACAGCCCCGGACTGGACTGCGCAGTGGTGTGAAACCAGCCTTAGGTTGGTGTCACACTGCAGTTTTTTCCCTGATCAGGTTCGATCAAGTTTGTGTGTCAAAACCAGCAGTGTCTCAATAACTTAGAACAGGTGTCAATCTTTCAATTATAATTTTTATCTGCAAGTTCCTCTCCTGGTTTTGACACACAAATCTGATCGAACCTGATCAGGGGAAAACCGTGGTGTGAAACCAGCCTCACACAATTTAGGCCGCCTTCACACTGCGGCGTGATCCGGTCCGGGGCTGTCCGGGATGGCCCTGATGGTGGGTTTACACACATCAATCATTGTATCCAATCTCTGAACCAATCTCTGGTTGCAGTGAAATCATGGACACATAGTTCCATTTTGTGGCTGTGTACAACATGGAGCAATCTGTCCATGATTTCACTGCAACCAGAGATTGGTTCAGAGATTGGATACAATGATTGGTGTGTGTAAACCCACCAAGACAGCCGCGGAGTGGATCAGCACACAGGACTGGGGCTATGCCCTCCGGTCCGGTGTGCAGCGCACGCAGCTGCTGACAGGTCAGGACCGCAGCGCCCGCAGTTCTGACTTATCAGCAGTGGGAACTGCGTGCGCTGCACACTGGACCGGAGGGCATATTAGCCCCCCAATCCTGTGTGCTGGTCCGGTCCGCGGCTGGCAGGGTCATCCCGGACAGCCCAGGACCGGATCACGCCGCAGTGTGAAGCGGCCCTTAGTCAGGCATAGCATCAAAAAGCTCATTAGCATACATCTAAGAAAATGTTCTAAAGGCCGCTTTACACGTCGCAATATCGTTACGATATTGTATACAACAGCACGGGAGCGCGCACGTTTTTGACACTAGTCCAAAATCGCATAGGAGATGTTACACATGGAGATATCGGCAGGCAACGCAACTGCGATGTCTATGCCCCCTCCTTCGCGCTGTGTACGAACGACCATTTAACATGGGACTGAATAGGGGAAGTTGCGCTCCAAATCGTAGTTGCGCTGTCACACAGCACGATCCTGCAAGATCGTCAAGCCAATATTGCACAGTTGGAGAGCCTGCACAATTCACAAACGATATCGTTTTGGCATTGTTCTTGCGTCGCATTGCTCATTTACACCACACAACGCACGAACGATATCGGCGGGTACGCCCGAACCACGTGACTTTTTATCGTAGTTGGGCAACGATATCCTGCCGTGTAAAGCTGTCTTAAGACATTGTGTGCTGTGGAGGGGACAGGGCAGATTGCTTTGTGCCATTTAACATGTTTCCTTGAAAATAAGTCAGGGTATTACATTTTTTTGCCTCCAAAACATGTGGTAGGGCTTTTTTTCGGGGGAATGGATGTCTTATTAGGTTGCCTATTAAAAGTAAAATGAATATTCACCTTTTCCCCCACCCATAATTACGCCCACTCCTTTGCGCCAGTGTCAGTGATTTAAATAAGAAAACTGATGGCACTTCATAACAAGCAAGTGTGAACAGGTGCATACTGAACATAAAATATACAGAACTATAACAAATAAAATAACAGTTGCACTTTGAAACGCTAAGATATTCAGACATTGAATATAGGAATATGAACATCCATTACTGCTAAGGAAATACATTTAAAAACTGAGGCACTTAGCAAATGAAAAAGGCCAGTTTTATGTGAGTCCAGCAACCAGCGACAAGGTGTGTCTCTTTGCAGCGTCCCTATTCCTTTTCTAGTGCCTCTATCAAGGTAAAAAAAAATACAATTTATGAGCGTGTAGGAACCTGCTAATGGAAAATGTTAAATCTCCTAAAGGTGATGGAGAGGGGTGACAGATAAAAGGCATGACCCTCTAATCTAAATAAGAAAACTGACAGAACTTCCTAGTAAACCAGTGTAAACAGGTGCATACTGAATGTGTCACAGCGGTCTTGGTCCGGACCGTGTCCCGGGTTCCGCAATTAATAGGGGGATATTTACAGGGGAGTTTGTCGTGACGCCACCCACGGGTTGTGGTCAATGAGGGGACCACCGCTGCAGTGTACTTCTGTCAGGAGTATGGATCTATGCTGCAGCCAGGTGGATAAGCCCGCCGCCGGTCGGGACAGCTCCTGACAGGGTAAAATGGTACAATAACAGTTCTGTATACTTGAAATCAGACACGGACACTGAAGCAGGGTTCACCGGGTTTACTTGTAAGTTCTTCACGGTCAAACAGTTCACGGTACAGTTCAGTTCTTAACAGCTTTACACAGTTGACTCTGGTAACACTTGAACCCTCTGCAGCCAGGTTGTCACTCTAAGACCCCTCACTCTTTCTATCTGACCTTTCATGCTGATTCTCTCTCTTCTTCTGGGTGGATTGCGGAGTGGTAGCTCAGTCCCTCAATGTAGCTTACCCCTAAGTGTATGGTCGGTAAGCCGGGTCCTCCTAGTTGCTGCTATGTCCCCAACCCTGTAATGGAAATACGGATCTGAAATCTGTGTTCCCCGTCAAATTGTATGGGGAGCCGGTAGGGAACTTCAGTCCCCCTCAGAGCCGACACTCTGGTTCTAGCCTAGCCTTGAGTGTCCCTGTCTTGCAAGGGATCACCGGGCTCTTTCCTACCCATGTAACTTCCTGGGTACGTCAGGAGATTCTGTCCTGCCAGTAATTTGTCAGCGCTACCATCTTCCTCGGATCCGGTGGCACCGGTCCGGTCTCTGTTGTTCCTGTCTTTACTGGTCACTCTGTCTTTGCTGCTCGGCACTCGCCTACTCCTCTTGGTCTTTTCCTCTCAGCCTACTCTGGCCTAATGGCTAACTACTTCCTGTTTTCCCTTTTTATACTGGTTCGTTACCTTGACTACGCCCCACCCACTTGTGACTGGCCCTACCACCCCTTGCCTGCCTAAAGTCCCAGGCTCTGGGTTGGGTCTTATGTTAGTGGATGTGTGTTTTGGAGGTGTTTGATATACAAACTGTCATTATCTCCTGGCTGTAGTTCCTACCTGTGGCCACCCTGGTCACAGGGGCGCCACACTGAACATGAAATATACTATAACAAATAAACGCTAAAGGTATGCAAGTATTGCATATAGGAATATAGACATGCTGTTATGGGGACAGGCTTAGCTAAGCTTCCATGCTGCTAGGCCATGGCAACGTGGGGCGTGCATCCCAGGTGGTATTAATATGTGAACCCACTGGACCACAGGGGGGACTCGGGCCTACCCAGAATAGGGAAGGGCAGCGATCGAAGTCTGTGGCAGCTCAGGACATCAGCTGGTCAGATCCAGGATACACAGGTAGAATCCTCACTGAGATACAAGGCTGGAGACTCCCCTGCAACATGGAGGATGAGCTTGTCCAGGAACATGAGTGGGACCAACTCTGAAATACAAGCTGGGCCACCAAGATCTTGTGGCGCCCCGCAATGAGTGCGTCACAGGAGGGTATTGCAGCCAAGACAGTAGCAGCAATATTCTCTGACTCAGCAGTCACACAGTTAACTCAGAGATCCATACCCTACATGCATCATCAGCATAGAGGGCCAATAAGGTCCTGGTGGGCGGAGTGTAGTGGTAGTGTGTAGTGGAGAACTTAGTGCAAAAAGTCTAGTCTAGAGAAGTCTCTGAGCAACGTAGGAGAAGGAGCTAAACCAACAAGCTCTGCAACCTAGGAGAGGGGGCTGCACAGTTCCGTGCGGCCCCCTGGCCGTCTCCCTGGCCATCACCTCGGTTGAGCGCCATTATTCCCGGTGCCTTAACAACCGATCAACGGGCATCTATATGCGGGCTCAAAACCATCCCATGCCCATCTACAGCCAATTTGCTGGTACCGAAGCTAGGAGTCGTTTACCACTTCTATGCGAACCACTACCTGTAACTGTATACCATGTACTGCCTGCTGGTTACAGTAAAGAACCCGTTACAGAGACATCCAGTGTCTGTGCTTTCTTATGAACTGTCTGTCTCCGCGCATTAAGGTAACCGCAGCTGCCTCAGAACATCTTAAGCAGCTCCTGGCTCCGGGGATCACTGCTCAGCCTGTGGGGAGCATTCCATCTTGCTGCATTCCATCCCCCGGAGGCCCCGCAGCGCCGGTACAGTTACCGGAACTCCCGTAGGTGGCGTCACGAAACAATTTAACCCCTAAACTGTTCCACTAACGACGTCTTCATTTTGATCTGGACCACCGGGCCCCACTACCGGCAGGCGCGGTCCATCCGTGACAAGGAGGAGGAAGAAAACGCCTGTCCCTCCGGAGTCCCGGCCACGGTGAGTCAGAAAATGGCGTCACGAACAGGATACGAGCAGGCCCGTTCCCTAACGGGTATAATGTGCTTAAAAGACTTTATTTCAACAAAAAGGACTTTGTTCGTCCCAAAAAGAACTTTTCCCGCCTTTTCACCGTTGGGCCAAGATGGCGTCCAAGATGGCGATGCCCGCCATGAGGATCACCACGTGCAAGCCCAGGGGTGAGCCACCGCCCCTCTTTGTGGGAGGGCCAAGGCAAAGGCGCCAAAATCATTGTCCGCCCTGATTGCTCGAAACAACCATGGGGGCGGACCAAAGTCTTTTTCCCACAATTGGACTACAAAAACCCCCAAGGAAGTGGGAGTGTCAGAGACTCTTCTTCACCAGCTCTCGAACAGAACGGTTACCGGTTGAGACGGGTGTGGTTCTCCAAGAAGATGTCCAGCAGCCATAGGCCATCTGGGTCCGGGTCCCATCTTCACTATCGACGGCAGCCCCGACTTCTGGCAGGAATCATTGCGAGACCTCAGGGTGCGGCTTCTAGAAACCGTTGAGTGGACGATCCGCAGCTGGAGTGCGAGCCTGGGCAGCAGACTACATCGAGCGATGCAGCAGAGCCATGCGGGTACAACCACTCCAGGACCGGACGACATCTCCAGTTTCACCACCGCCTCACCAACGCCTACCACCTGCCCTGCTTCCTCACCGGAGCCCATAGACTGTGTCAACCCAAATGAGACTTCCATCCACCCTGTTCAAGTGCTTGAGGCCAATGCCGAACCGGTTCCAGAGCCGGAGCTTACAACCAGCTCCCCTGAAGAAGCCGATACTTACCTGGTTCCCACCGAGGAGCCCACCAACAGTCACAACACCCCTTTAAAGACTGTTGCCAGTTTCTCCCTAGAACCGGAGGCCTCCTCTACAAATACAGAGGCCTACCTGGTGACCGGGATAGAGACACCACTGCCAGAGGTAACAGATGAAGAGGCAGGCAGCCTGGAAGCTCTGCAGGACGACTCTGTGGAAGGATCCGCAGCACCATCACCCCGTTGTCCGGAAGATCCAGTTCCAGCATCTCCAACCGCCGAGCAGCCCGATGTGATAGTCGAGGGAGAGGAGGATGATGACGACGACGAGACCCGCAGCATCGCTGAGGACCTCTACACCGGTTTTGCTTGGGGAGATATCGAGGAACCTCCGGCCGAGCAGCCAGCTCGGATACACTGGTCGGGTGCAGTTACAACACCTTCCCCTGTGCCGTTCCACCGGGTGCCCATCCAGACTTCCCGCCAAGCCCAAGGTTCTCAACTGCCACACGCCACAGCAGCTACATCCATATACCATGCCGTACAGACGAAGATATACGTCAACTTCGCCGAGAGGAGTGGCGAGCCCGTGAACGCGCCAACATGGAGGCCCATGCCGTGGCTCGTCGCCAACCCCCGTTGCCTGCGGAGTTCCGCAAGGAAGGTAGAGTTACCATCTTCAATTTATCTACCGGGTGGGGGTTTGCGAGGGAGGAGGGTGTATGTGGAGAGGTGTTTGTGGGGCGCCGAGAAGTGGAGTCACATTTGCCCAGAGGACATTCCGATCGTGACTTGTATAGGGAGATATAATCACCTGCGAACGACATGCTTGCTATGATGGGTGATTTGCCATACGAGTGCGTCATAGTTCCCTGCATAAGTGACTTATTTGCTTGAACTTCATCAGTGACTCTGTTCCGTTTAATCACTGACAGCGCGACTTGGGGGCTACAGCCTGAACTCATATTAAGGACAGCCAACCGCCCGCCGGGTCCGCGCAAAGTGTTAACCTGTTTTCTTTTACTTGCAACATCCTAAGTAAAATGCATACCTGTTATTAATAAAAGTGTTACTTTTATTGTCTGTTATAAAATATAAAAATCTCTCTGTAATGTTGGGTAGCGCGACACTTGGGGACAAGTGTATTTCACCAAGGGGGAGTGTGGTGCCCCGCAACGAGTGCGTCACAGGAGGGTATTGCAGCTAAGACAGTAGCAGCAATATTCTCTGACTCAGCAGTCACACAGTTAACTCAGAGATCCATACCCTACATGCATCATCAGCATAGAGGGCCAATAAGGTCCTGGTGGGCGGAGTGTAGTGGTAGTGTGTAGTGGAGAACTTAGTGCAAAAAGTCTAGTCTAGAGAAGTCTCTGAGCAACGTAGGAGAAGGAGCTAAACCAACAAGCTCTGCAACCTAGGAGAGGGGCTGCACAGCTCCGTGCGGCCCCTGGCCATCACCTCGGTTGAGCGCCATTATTCCCGGTGCCTTAACCGATCAACGGGCATCTATATGCGGGCTCAAAACCATCCTGTGCCCATCTATAGCCAGTTTGCTGGTACCGAAGCTAGGAGTCGTTTACCACTTCTATGCGAACCAGAGGAGTGGAGGGACCACTTTACAGGAGCACCCCACCACCGCCACACACAGTCGTCTAGCCAGCGGTGTACCCACCGAAAGGACCCAAGGTTCCCCAAAACACCCAGAACTTATACCCTGGGTAGGGCATTGAAGCAGCCTCCTTGTACCCGATCTGGCATTCCTGGGCAACAACGGCAACAAAGTAGTTAGAATGGAGGATCACCGCGGATCTCTGAGAAACACTGGTCATTGCTGAGTCCACCCAGTCCACAAACCTGTAATTGTATACCATGTACTGCCTGCTGGTTACAGGAAAGAACCCGTTACAGAGACTTCCAGTGTCCGTGCTTTCTTATGAACTGTCTGTCTCTGCGCATTAAGGTAACCGCAGCTGCCTCAGAACATCTTGTGCAGCTCCTGGCTGGGGATCACCGCTCAGCCTGTGGGGAGCGTTCCATCTTGCTGCACTCCATCCCCCGGAGGCCCCGCAGCGCCGGTACAGTTACCGGAACTCTCATAGGTGGCGTCACGAAACAATTTAACCCCTAAACTGTTCTACTAACGACGTCTTCATATTGATCTGGACCACCGGGCCTCACTACCGGCAGGCGCGGTCCATCCGTGACAAGGAGGAGGAAGAAAACGCCTGTCCCTCCGGAGTCCCGGCCACGGTGAGTCAATCTCAGACTGGACATCTGGACACAGGCAGGACATCAGAGACACAGGCAGGACCACAGGGGCACCAGGCATCAGGCTCCAGGCACCAGGCAGCGGTATTCAGGCTCCGGATGTTGGACATGAGCTCCAGGCACCAGGCAGCGGTCATCAGGGTTTGGACATTGAACATGAGCTCCAGGCACCAGGCAGCGGTCATCTGGCTCCGGACTTTGGACACCGGCTCCAAGCACCAGGTAGCGGTCATCAGGCTCCGCCCATCAGACATGGGCTGAAAAAGAACACAAGCAAGATGGAGCAAGCACCACAGGAGCGGACCGGAGCTGCGTGGCATGGGCGCTACATGAGTGGACCGGAGCAAGGTAGTGCGAGATCAGCAGAACAGTGCAAACACAACACACATGAATCAGAGCTGAGTGACACATGCACTGCAGGAACAGACTGGAGCTGGATGGAGCTAGCACAGCATAGCAGCATGAGCACAGCATAGTACACGCTCAGCAGGAACACAGGACTCTATCCTCAAAAGATAAACAGAGGTTTATTCACGAGACACAGGTTACAGGAAACTCACAGTCACTGGGTACATGGTTCAAGACACAGAAGGTCTTCAGGAATATGACACAGCAGGAATCCACATTCAAGGGCAAGGACTTTGGTACCAACACATAGACAGGACGGGCCCAGGGACAAAGACAGGGAGACATCAGCTGTTTCAGAACTGGTAGCAGGCAGGACAGGAGCTGAAGACAAGGCAGACGAAGAGCACCTAGCTGGACCAAACACATGGCTAGGTTCTGCAACCTAATGAAAAGGTCTGGTAATGCCCAACAGGGAAATGGAACTTAAAATACGACACACACTGCCCCTAATACAATCGGGAAAGTGTGGCCATGCACACCCTAGGTACAGACAGGAACCAGTATACACAATACAGAATCTGAGTCCTTTGGCACCTGGCAGTGGCTGCAAGCCTGGACACATGTTTAAAGTCATACACCTGCAGCAGAGGACCTCGCGACCCACGAATAGCTTTCACAATGGCAGCCAGGGACCGCAGATACAGATGGTTGTGCAGCTCAGCAGAGGACCTCACAATATGCGTATGGCTACACAGCGGAGAAGGGAACTGTGCAGCATCCTTACAGGAAACAGACTACAGTATTTCAGCAGGTTAGGGGGGAAGGAGCATTGGGTAAAATCACCGACATGACAGTAATTCCGGGGAAACAAGGTACAAACAGACCAGGGTTACACATGCATTTATGGTAGGGAAATACCTTTTAAAATTCCCCTGCTCATAATCCCACCTACCCCTCTGTGCCTTGGCATCAGTAATTGGACTATATGTTAATTACAAATGAATATTCACCCCCGTCCCTTGCCCATAATCCCGCCCACAGGTTTGCCAGTGTCAGTAATTGGAACATGTATTAATGAAAAAAATAATATTTACCCCCTTCCTTCACTCACACCTCTGTGCCAGCATCATTTATTCATAAATAGAAAAAGACAGCACCACATACCAAACGGGATTCTTCACCAATTCTTTATTCCAGCACCCCAGTGCAGGCAAAGAATGCTGGAATAAAGAATTGGTGAAGAATCCCGTTTGGTATGTGGTGCTGTCTTTTTCTATTTATGACTTATGGACTGGGATGACTCCCTGGTATAGGACATGCACCACAAAGGAGGTCTGATTTAACCTCATTTATTGTGGGTGCTGCGGGCTTGGCATTTACATTAGCATCATTTATTCAGTCAGACTTACTACTATCCGAAATTCGCAGTGCAATGCTCGCACTGGCTGGTGGCTCTTCTGACCCAGGCATGTCAGCATGTATCGCAGCTGTGGGTGGGATTATTGGCAGGGGAAGGGGAGAATATTCAATTTTTCATTAACACAATTTCATATCATTGATGCTAGCAGAGGGGTGGCAGAATTATGGGGGGCAGGGTGAATATTCATTCTGTTAGTCATTACAGCAACACAACGGGATAACGTACACCAACAAAAGTTACATATTAGTATGATGATCTGCAACTAGGGCTATGTTTCAAGTAGGGCTTTTATTTTAATATCGTTTATTGGGTGCAGCAATTGTGACACAATCAGCCAGCAGGAGGCCATACCCTCTGTGAGAGTCATGTGGGGTTAGTGGATGAGGGCAGGTATATCTCACCCAGGTATCTGTCCTATGTGACCTAGCCTGGTCAGTATCACCTGGCTACTAATGAATTAATGAGAGGCATGGGCAGAGGTAAAAGGAAGCTAGGAGGTCAGGTGTGTGTCTCAGCCTGGGAACACAGAAAGCCTGTCTGTGTATGAGACGCATGTGAGTGGAAACATTGCTCAGTGTTATGTGGTTTGGCTGGAAGTGAGAAGCCCTGCAGTCTGCAGTTAGGATTTCATCCTGTTTAGTTAGCGCCGGACAGGCAACGATTAATTTTGTTGCTGTTTTTGGTTGCTTTCTGTTTTTGCTTTCACCTAAATAAATCTGACCCAGTGTCACTTGCACCCGATCTCTGCTGTCCGGCTGAGATGAATGCAGAAACTATGTGCCCTTTGATCCCAGCAAAGCTGATCCCCGAGCGTATTATCACATTTTGGTGGAGAATGCGGGCAGCACGTTAAAAGCATCAAAATGGATGACGTGGTGAAAGCACTGGTACAATCCACAGCCGTGCAGCAAGAAGCTAATTACTTAATGACAGCACAAGCTGAAGGAACTGGTGGAAACGACACCTAGAGACCGCCAACTTCTGCAGCAGGTGGCGCAGCGCCTGGCGAACGTACCGGAGGTTAATCCAAACCACGATTGAATGGACAGCGGAGCAGGAAAAGTGGCCAAAGGCAAGATGGGCCGGCTTACTTGCTCCGTTTCTTGCCGGTGAGGCTCAAAAGGCTTACTTTGATCTGGAGCCTGAAGGAGCACAGAACTTTGATAAACTAAAAGCAGAGATCCTGGCCCGGTTAGGAGTGACGACGGCCATACGAGCACAGCGAGTTCACCAATGGACTTATCAGCCCAATAAACCACCACTGTCCCAGATATTCGACCTTATTCACCTGCCTAAGAAATGGCTACAACCCGAGCTTGTGACGGTGCCAGAGACTACAAAGAGAGTACAAAGAGTCGTCCTGGACAAGTACCTAAGTGCTCTCCCGCCAGCCCTGAGAAAATGGGTAAGCCTTGGAACCCCCACGATGGCAGATCAGCTGGTGCATCTAGTGGAGCGTTATTCCATGGTGGAAGGACTCCTGGATGACGGAAATGAGTCGGTTGACAGGGTAGGGGGTACTGGGATACTGGGACAGGTTGCTACTTCAGTGGGGATCACGGCTGGTCGGGTCCCGGTCCCTTGCCGTGGACACTCAATGGCTAAGGGGAGAAAAATTTGCTATTAAATGTGACGCCACCTGTGGTACCTGGTAATGTACCAGCGCTGCAGCCGGCCGCTGAGGTGATGGTGATGCAGCTTTGGGTAGTACAGCTCCCCACAGGCGGAGCTTTACCTCAGGACAGTGGGGTGGTTGAGGGGAGTAGTAGTCCTTGGCTCTGTGGTGCTGTAGGAGCCTCCCAGGTGACAAATAATTGATGCAGAGACACCAAGTTAGCCCAAACAGTTCTTTACTGGTACCAGATGAATCATTAGGTACATGGTACAGTCTAGTTTTGTTGCCACAGGTTTTGGGGATTACCACAGAGTCTGTCAGAGGTGACTTTCCAACACTTTCTTAGTCCTGTTCCTTTATGAGCTCTTTTGGCTCCTTACACTCCCACTCTTGAGTCTGGTTGCTGGTCCCCGGGTCTGTGGCTTAAAGTCTATCTTACTTGTCAGCGTCTTGAACCCAGCTATGAGACAGAGGTTGGACTACTTTGATGGGTGCTGTGGCACCTTCTTGATAGGGCCCACAGCCTGCCGGTCAGCAGTTTGGGATGAACTTTAACAAACCGCCTCGGTTCCGGTCTACCGATGTTGACCTGGACTCTCCAGCCGGCTCCAACCAATCCTGGAGTGTCTCCTTCTCGTTGTCTGGGTCACCTCTCATTTTAGAGGTGCCCACCTGTCACGACCGCAGGGTCCCCTGCAACCATTCTCTCTGCTCTTCTCTCACCGTCTGACTGACTTGTGTGTAACTGTCACTGTCACTTACATCACATATCTCGCTCTGCTAAGCTCCATACCCCTAGGACCTACTGAATATACAGTCCCTGGTGCTAGGGTGTCTATGATTGGGATTTTGTGGTTTTGAATACAGACTCTGTAGCTCCCCCCTCTACCTGTGACTATGGAGGCACTACACCTTCTGTTTGGTATGCAGTACCTCCATGTGGCGTCCCGCCAGAGGGGAGTTACTGTACACATCCTCACTCTTCCCCCTCTCAACGGGGATCTGGTAAGACTATTCAGGGGTCTAGGGGAGGTGGAAAAAGTTCTAAGGCAGCAGGGGAGGAAAACAGGACTGCCGGCACTGTGAAGACTAAGGTGCCAAACTATGGACTAAGCAAGGGGCCCGCAAGGTATGTCTGCTGCCAGGAGGTGGGCCACATTGCTGCGAACTGTCCAGTAACTACTGAACCAATACAGAGCGATGTCACAGACTTTGAAAAATGCATGGCTATGGTTGCACGGGTAGTGTGTGTTGCTGCATGTCAAGGCGATTTGAAAAACACCTGTGTGACTTGTCAGTTGATGGCAAAAATGTTGTTGCGCTGTTAGATTCGAGCAGCGTGGTAACTCTGGTAAAGACCAGTCTGGTGTCAGTCCCGACTGGTCCGGCAGATATATTTTCTGTGACGTGTGTGCATGGAGACAACTGCTCGTACCTCACAACTGTCTCCTGCATCACTACTCCCTATGGGTCTGTGCATCATAAGGTGGGACTAGTCCCAGCATTACTGCATGATGTAATTCTGGGCAGGGATTTTCCCCACTTTTGGCAGTTGTGAAAGAACCAATTGGTACCCAGCACAAGTGACCCTTCTCCAATGCCTCGTGTGGGCCCGGAGCCACTGGAGGATGCATCACAAGAGGATTCCGGGAAGGAATCCGCTGAAGACGACCTCCAGTTCCCATTTTCAGTTATGGCTGGCGATTCCGATGACCATAGGACAGAGGTGGAGGCTGACGGCCGTACACCTCCCCGTTTGCTGGATTCAGAAGTCCAGAAAGATGACCACCAAAGCGAGCAAATGAGAGATCCTACTCTTTCTCAGGCTAGAAAAAAATTAAAAGTGGTAAACGGGGTACAGGTGGATGCAGATACTAGGCTGGCTTACCTTACATGGCCCTGGAGAATGACTTTCTTAATCAGATAGAGAAAAAGGGGGAAGACACGGTACAACGATTGGTCATGCTGAAATCCTACAAACGGAGAGTGCTGGACCTGGCACACGGACATTTGATGGGGATGGGGTCACCTGGAGGTCCAGAAAACCACCGAAAGGATATTACACTGTTTTCTTTGGCCAGGCA
The DNA here is from genome assembly GCA_033576535.1 of Allobates femoralis. Lineage (NCBI taxonomy): Eukaryota > Metazoa > Chordata > Amphibia > Anura > Aromobatidae > Allobates > Allobates femoralis. The sequence continues at coordinate 286,408,750 of JARQOC010000003.1, read as the reverse complement.
TGCATCATGATATTCGCACATATTGCAAGTCTTATCCTGACTGCCAAATCTCTGCATCCGGGCCCCGGTTTTGTAGCCCCTTGGTACCCCTACCTATAATCGAGATCCCATTTGAGGGGATTGGGATGGATTTGGTTGGGTCCCTCCCCAGGTCCACACGTGGACACCAGCACTCTGTCATCTTGGATTATGCCACTCATTATCCTGAGGCCATACCTTTGCGTAACACCGCCACCAAGACCATTGCCAAGGAGCTGGTGCATGTGTTTAGTCGAGTCGGCATCCTGAAACATATGCTCACAGACCAGGGGACCCCATTTATGTCAAAGTTAATGAAAGAGCTCTGCAGGCTGTTACAGATAGCACAGTTACGCACTTATGTGTATCACCCTCAAACAGACGGACTGGTCGAGCGGTTCAACAAAACCTTGAAAATGATGCTCCAAAAGGCTTTAGACAAGGATGGGAAGAACTGGGACTACTTACTCCCATATTTGCTTATTGCCATCAGGGAGGTACCTCAGTTTTCTACTGGGTTCTCGCCTTTCAAGCTCCTGTACACCCGAAATCACCGTGGACTGTTGGACGTCGCTAAAGAAACCTGGGAGGGACAGGTCACACCATTCAAAAGCGTAATAGACCATGTAACCCAAATGCAAGACTGTATTGTTGACGTTATGCCCATTGTTAAAGAGCATATGATACAGGCTCAAGGAGCATAGAAAAGGATTTATGATAGGGGGGCCAAGGTCCGTACTTTTGCACCCGTAGATAGGGTGTTGATCCTGGTCCCCACGGTGGAAAGTAAATTCCTGGCAAAGTGGCAAGGCCCCTTCAAAATTATGGAACGGGGGGTGATGTAAACTACAAAGTGCACCAGCCTTGTTAAAGGAAGCCTGAACAGATTTATCTCGTGAATCTGATAAAACCCTGGGAGGACCGCCCGGCTGTCAGTGGGTCTGGCCTTCCAGTCAGCACACAGATAATACCAGATGTCCGGATTGCGGAGACTCTTTCGGAGCAGCAAAAGACAGATGTCAAGCAGTTTGTAATAAACAACCAAAAGTTTTACTCTGAGAAACCCGGCGATAAGCCGTCTTCCGAGAAGTGAAGGCGATGTTAGAGTTAGGAGTAATTGAGGAATCACATAGTGCCTGGTCGAGCCCGATTGTATTAATTCCGAAACCAGACGGCACCATACGATTCTGCAATGACTTCAGGAAACTGAATGCGGTCTCCAAATTTGATTCCTATCCTATGCCACGGTTCGACGAATTAATAGATTGACTTGGAAAAGCCCGGTATATCATGACCCTAGACTTAACAAAGGGGTATTGGCAGATCCCTTTGATGGAGGCAGCTAAAGAGAAAACTGCATTTTCTACACCAGACGGTTTATTCCAGTATGTGTATATGCCGATTGGACTTCATGGGGCGCCATCGACATTCCAGAGACTGATGGACTGAATCGTTAGGCCACATAGGCAGTACGCTTCTGCTTATTTGGATGATATTATAATATACAGCCTAGACTGGGAGACACACCTCAGGAAAGTACAAGCAGTGATTGAGGACCTGCGGGAGGCAGGTCTAACAGCAAACCCCAAGAAATGTCATATCGGGCTAGAAGAAGCCCGGCATTTGTGATTCGTAATTGGGAGGGGAATTGTTAAGCTCCAGATTGACAAGATTCAAGTCGTTCAGGACTGGCCGCAATCAGTCAACAAGAAGCAGGTGAGAGCTTTTTTGGGGATTGCCAGCTATTACCGACGGTTCATTCCCAATTTTGCAGCCATCGCTGTCCCCCTGACCAAAGGGAAAGACTCTATCATGATCAAATGGACCTCAGCAGCTGAAGAAGCCTTCCATAGCCTAAAACTAGCCCTTTGCTCTCAACCTGTGCTAGTGACTCCTGAATACCAATGCGAGTTTGTAGTCCAAACGGATGATTCCGACACTGGTATGGGGTGGTATTGTCACAACTGAGGGACGGAGAGAAACATCCTGTCCTTTATCTAAGTTGGAAGCTAAATAAGCATGAACGGAGGTATGCAATTGTGGAAAAAGAATGCCTAGCCATTAAGTGGGCTGTAGAGTCCCTCAAATATTACTTGGTGGGAAGGAAGTTCAGGCTGACCACTGACCATGCCCCTCTCAAGTGGATGCACATGAATAGGGAATGGAATAGCCAGTTAACCCGGTGGTTCCTTGCCCTCCAGGCCTACAATTTTATGGTGGAGCGCCGCCCAGGGGTGCAGATGGGAAATGCTGATGCCCTGTCTCGGGTGCACTGTTTTGTGGGTGCCGATGCTCAGCCGGGATGGTCTGAGCAGAGGGGGTGGATATGTGAGAGTCATGTGGGGTTAGTGGATGAGGGCAGGTACAGTGCCTACAAGTAGTCTTCAACCCCCTGCAGATTTAGCTGGTTGACACATGCGCAATTAACTTGGCATTGTGACATTTGGACTGTAGATCAGCCTGGAAGTGGGAAATGCACTGCAGCCAAAAAGATTTTTTACATTTTTTTTTTTTGTTTTAAAGCTTTAAAAGTTAATTCAGAGGGTCATTTATTATTCAACCCCAGTGGCGTAACTACTGTCTTGCGGGCCCCGGAGCAAGATTCGCTCAGGGGCCCCTAGGTGAGGACAGGGGGGGGGGGGGTGTTATGCCGGCCGCATGATGATTACCTGCTCTGGCGGTCGCGGTCGGGGAGGCTGGAGAAACAGGCAGCAGGGCCCTCCGGGGAGCTCAGGGCCCCCCCCAGGTGACCTCTTGGGGGGGGGGGGTTGCCGGCCGCACGATTACCTGCTCTGCCTCCCGGCGGTCGCGGCGGCTGGAGACACAGGCAGCAGGGCCCCCCGGGGAGCTCAGGCCCCCCCCAGGTGATCTCTCAGTGGGGGAGGGGGGTTGCCGGCCGCACAATTACCTGCTCTGCCTCCCGGCGGTAGAGCGGTGAAGGGGCGGGCACTGCTGAGCGGCTGCAGGAAGTCACAGTGTCACTTCCAGCAGTCCTCCCTCAGCCTCGGCGCTATCGCGGCGGGGGCGGCTGGAGACACAGGCAGCAGGGCCCCCCGGGGAGCTCAGGGCCCCCCCCAGGTGACCTCTCAGCCCCCCACCTGACGGTCACACAAGGTAGCTGACCGGCATAGCAGCGTAGCGGCGCTGGGTCCGGGCCCCCCACAAGCGCCGGGCCCCAAAGCGACCGCTACGTCTGCTATGCCGGTAGTTACGCCCCTGTTCAACCCCTCAAACCACCAGCATTCTGTTTGGTCCCCCTAAAGTATTAAGAAGTAGTTCAGGCACAAAGAACAATGAGCTTCACATGTGTGGATTAATTATCTCTTTTGCAAGCCTTTTTTGACTATTTAAGACCCTCCCCAAACTTGTGAACAGCACTCATACATGGTCAACATGGGAAAAACAAAGGAGCATTCCAAGGCCATCAGAGACAAGATCGTGGAGGGTCACAAGGCTGGCAAGGGGTACAAAACCCTTTCCAAGGAGTTGGGCCTACCTGTCTCCACTGTTGGGAGCATCATCCGGAAGTGGAAGGCTTATGGAACTACTGTTAGCCTTCCACGGCCTGGACAGCCTTTGAAAGTTTCCTCCCGTGCTGAGGCCAGGCTTGTCCGAAGAGTCAAGGCTAACCCAAGGACAACAAGGAAGGAGCTCCGGGAAGATCTCTCGGCAGTGGGGACATTGGTTTCAGTCAATACCATAAGTAACGTACTCCACCGCAATGGTCTCCGTTTCAGACGAGCCCGTAAGGTACCTTTACTTTCAAATCGTCATGTCAAGGCTCGTCTACAGTTTGCTCATGATCACTTGGAGGACTCTGAGACAGACTGGTTCAAGGTTCTATGGTCTAATGAGACCAAGATCGAGATCTTTGGTGCCAACCACACACGTGACGTTTGGAGACTGGATGGCACTGCATACGACCCCAAGAATACCATCCCTACAGTCAAGCATGGTGGTGGCAGCATCATGCTGTGGGGCTGTTTCTCAGCCAAGGGGCCTGGCCATCTGGTCCACATCCATGGGAAGATGGATAGCACGGCCTACCTGGAGATTTTGGCCAAGAACCTCCGCTCCTCCATCAAGGATCTTAAGATGGGTCGTAATTTCATCTTCCAACAAGACAACGACCCAAAGCACACAGCCAAGAAAACCAAGGCCTGGTTCAAGAGGGAAAAAATCAAGGTGATGGAGTGGCCTAGTCAGTCTCCTGACCTTAACCCAATTGAAAACTTGTGGAAGGAGCTCAAGATTAAAGTCCACATGAGACACCCAAAGAACCTAGATAACTTGGAGAAGATCTGCATGGAGGAGTGGGCCAAGATAACTCCAGAGACCTGTGCCGGCCTGATCAGGTCTTATAAAAGACGGTTATTAGCTGTAATTGCAAACAAGGGTTATTCCACAAAATATTAAACCTAGGGGTTGAATAAAAATTGACCCACACTTTTATTAAAATTCAACTGAGCAACATAACTTTTTGGTTTGTAAGATCTATGCTTCTGTTAATAAATCCTACTCTCGTTTGCAGTTTGAAGGCTCTAACTTATTTGCATCTTATCAAACCACCTAAATCTGCAGGGGGTTGAAGACTACTTGTAGGCACTGTATATCTCGCCCAGGTATCTGTCCTATGTGACCTAGCCTGGTCAGTATCACCTGGCTACTGATGAATTAATGAGAGGCATGGGCGGAGGTAAAAGGAAGCTAGGAGGTTGGGTGTGTGTCACAGCCTGGGAACACAGAAAGCCTGTCTGTGTATGAGACGCATGTGAGTGGAAGCATTGCTTAGTGTTATGTGGTTTGGCTGGAAGGGAGAAGCCCTCCAGTCTGCAGTTAGGATTTCATTTCTGTTTTTGCTTTTGAGGAGCCCACTGGGACAGGGTACTCGGTACCGGACCGGGGTACTGCTGGGGATGTCACGGCGGTCCTGGTCCGGACTGTGTCCAGGGTTCTCACAAGTAAAGGGATATTTACAAGGATTAGTTTGTCGTGACGCCACCCACGGGTTGTGGTCAGTGGACTACCGCTGCAGCGCAGCTCTGCCAGGAGGATGGAGGGATGGATGGGCTGCATCTGGATGGATGAGCCCGCCGCGGGTTGGGCTGCTCCTGGCAGGATAAAAGGTATGTGATGCACAGTTCAGTATACCTGGAATCAGACACGGACACTGAAGCAGGGTTCACCGGATTTACTTTCAAGTTCTTCGAAGTCACACAAGTCACGGTACAGTTCTCAACACAGTTCACAGTTCAGTTAACTCCGGGAACACTCAACCCTTTGCAGCCAGGCTGTCACTCTAAGACCTCTCACTCCTTCTATGTGTCCTTTCAGGCTGTTCTCTCCCTCTCTGTTCTCTCTGCGGTTGTATGGCGGCAGCTCAGCCCCTTGTGTTAAGCTTCCCCCTGTGTGTATGGGCGGTAAGCCGGGTCCTCGTGGTTGCTGCTGTGCCTCCAACCCTGGCGTTAGGAACTCCAACCTGGAGTTAAAGCTCCCCGTCAAGTTTGTCTGGGAAGCCGGTGTTTAACTTCTCTTCTCCTCAGAGCCGACACTCTGGTGTGTGCCTAGCCTGCAGAAACCCTGTGTTTCAAGGCATTACCAGGCTCCTTCTAACCCATGTGGTTCCCAGTAACTTCAAGGGGAATCTACCCCGCCTGTAGTTAGTCGGTGTTGCCGTATTCCTCAGACCCGATGGTACTGGTCCGGTCTATGTCCTCACACTCCCCTGGGGTGCTAGCTATTGACGAGCTTTCTCTCCATGGATCTGTGTCTCTGTAGATTCTGCGTCTCCAGGGAGCCCAACCCCACCGGGATGTGTCACTTTCTGCTAGTCTTTTCAGTTCATTATGGCCTACTTGGTCTTTTCTGCTCAGCCTACTCCGGCTTACTAACTCCTTCCTCCTCTTTTCCTCCTTTTGTATTGGTCTACCACCTGACCTTCCTTCCTTTCCACCCACTTTCCTCTAAACCCCACCACCCCTTTCCCGCCTAGAGTCCCGGGCTCCGGGTTGGGTGCTGTGCTCTAGTGGGTGTGTATGTGCTGTGAGGGTGTATGACGCACAAACCGTTTATCTTCCTGCCTGGCTGGAGTTCCCCATGTGGCCACCCTGGTCGCAGGGGTGCCACACTTTCACCTAAATGAATCTGACCCAGTGTCAGTTGCACCCGGATCTCTGCTGTCCGGCTGAGTTGAATGCAGAAACTACATGCCTTTTGATCCCAGCAAAGGCGATCCCCGAGCGTGTTATCACACCTCACATCACAACTTTGTTGGTGGATTGTCTATTAACAGTGAGCTACTTATCACAAGTGGGGCCTGGTTGGCATAACAAGTGTGTTAAGGCGGCGTCAAACGTGTCAATATCGCGAGCGACATCGCCGGAAAGTGATGCATCAGCGATGTCGTTCGCGATATAGCAAGTGCGTCGTGCTGTGTGACAGTGCGACGCAACTGCGATTTATCGCTGGTCGCAGGTTGAAAGGTTTACGAGGATGAACGTAAACCGGTCAATCTGCAACCAGCGATTAGGCTGGATCGCGCCATCTGACACCGCAATAGCGATGTTGGCAGCGATCCAGACTATACCGCAGTATTGCTGCGGATCGCTCGCTGGGTTGATCCCAGCCCATCGAGCAATGGCTCCGCCCACATCACTGCGGCATCACCGGCAACATGTTGCCGTGTGACACCAAGGCTGCGATGTCGGAAGTGAGCGTGCACCCGTGCATTGCTTCCGACATCGTAGCGTTGGTTGACATGTGTGATGCCGCCTTAAGACCTAGTCTTGGCAGTGATAAGGTCCTGTTGATAAGTGTTTTAAGTAGACAAAGGGACGCAGTGTAACGACACCTGCTGTTCTGGCATCAACGAAACGGTGAGACCATTACACTCACTTCTGGTGTTCCCGCGGCCTCTGCCTGGGCTTGGCCTCCTGCCTTTGGCTCCAGGAGCTTGCACACGCTGCACAGTTCTTCTGGGAGTGTTCTTGGGTCTAGTGTGGCATGCGCACTATTCTAAAAGTACTTGCATCCACTACCCAGAAGCGCTATGGCTTTGGATGTGAAGCACTGAGTATTTAAGGCACCTTCCCGCTATGGGAGCTGCCTGAGCAACGTGGTCTATGCCTATAGGCAAGCTGCTGCTTGTCATGTCTCTGTTCCCTTTGTTGTTTCCTGAGTCATGTGTTTTACCTAACCCGAGTCTGTTTCCTAGTACTGCTGTACATGCATGCATCAGTCTGAACCACTCTGCTGCCATATCTACTGCACCAGCTTGAACAAGCCCTGCTGCCATATGCATTGTAGCAGCCATTGGTCTTGCTGCCGTATCCATGGCACCAGCCCTGCTGCCGTATCCACAGCACCAGCCTGTACCAGCCTTGCTGCACCTGCTCTACCAGCTGTCCAGGCTGCATCTACCCTCACTAGAGACTGTACCTGCTTGCATCCCCATCTCCCTTAAGGTACCGTCACATGCGGCAATTTTGCTAGCAATTTCACTGGCAATTTGCTGGTTGAAATTATGGACACATTGTTCTATTTTGTTGCCGTGTACAAATGGAACAATGTGTCCATGATTTCACTGCAACTAGCAAATTGCCAGTGAAATTGCTAGCAAAATTGTTGCGTGTGACGGTACCTTTAAGGTACCATCACACGTGGCAATATGGCTTCCATACCCCGTAAATTTGTGTATTTCGGCGATGTGGAAACCACATCGCCTGTGCATAGTGGCGTGAGACAGGAAGATTTTATGGCGTGAAATTGCCGGTGGAGCATCGCCTGATCGCCCTGCTCTGCTGAGAAATCAGGCGATTTCCACCAGGTGATTTCTGCACATCTTGGTGTGTGACTGGGTGATAGAAATGTAGAAAGCGAGCTCAGGCCATCTGGAAGAAATTCCAGAGGCGTGCCTCAGCGTTCTGTTTGGCGCACCCCGTCTGCCGCTATTGGTGGTCGCTCCTGTGTTCCCATTGGCTAAGGCGCCATTTTTGAATCGCAATATAGTAGAAAGGACACATGCGTCATGTAGTGGGCAGACTTCCTGACAAGACTGACCAATGGCGACACAGTTGTGTTAGCCAATGGGAGTGGTAGGGGCGCGGTGTACAACACTCTGTCACACCTGTCTCTTTGGTGCGCTCACACTCTACACCCACATCGCTGATGCGATGGAGGCATGTGACGCGCAAATGTGGTTATTTGAAATTGCTTCCGGTCTGCAGCAGGGGATTTCCGGAACACAGGATCGCCGAACATCGCACGCGAGATGTCTATGTGTGACAGGGCGACGTCGATGTGTAAAAAAGTGCCCGGAATGTGCGCGCTCACGTCAAAGGTACCGTGATCCCTGAAGTAGCATCTGGTGGTTACCTTCCAACACAAGCCTAACGTCATCATTAGAGGTTCTAGTGAAGACAAGTTAGCCGCCTAATTAAGCCCCGGCAGGTTGAAATTAGTGCTTCACCCAGTGGATCCACTTCCACCACGCCAGCCCTCTGAGCATTACACACAGCCTTACGGTTGACATAAATATAAAATCAGTGTCTCAGGCCTTGCCTCACATTGTCCTCAGATTCCATAGCAAAAACCTGATGACAGATTCCTTTTAAAAATTGACATGCATTTCTTTATAGATTGATGATGCACTTAGTGGGGTCAGAGTCTTTCTGTTCAAATAATTTTTCCACCACATTTCTTTACTGAAATTTTTGAAATTACCCTTTCATCTAAATACAGCTTGAAAAAATCTATGCGCATGCTGCAGAAACAACTCCATTCAGATGTATGCATCGTATTAAAGGAAATCTGTAAGCAGGTTTTTGCTATGTAATATGACAGCAGCATGAGGTATGACAGAAACCCTGATCCCAACGATGCATCACTTAGTTTACTGGGTGCAGCAGTTATGATGGAGTCTGATTTTTTTCTGGTGTAGATTTATCATAGCTCAGATGTTTAGCTAAGTATAATCCCACCCACATTACAGCTTTCTGTATATAATGTTTAGAGAGCTGCTAATCAGTGCTGGAGTCATGGTTGGACTAGGATGCACAAGGGTTAGTTGTCCTCTATTGATCTCATGATGATAATGGCGGGTTTACACGTCGCGATATCGGTGTCCAACTCTGATCCAACTCAGATAAAAAGTCACGTGGTTCGGGAGTTGGACCCGATATCGTTCGCGCGTTGTATGGTTTGAACGTACAATGCGATGCTGGAATGATGCCAAAACGATATCGGGGTTGAATGAGCGAGCTATTCAACTGCCCGATATCGCATGGCCGTTGTAGCAGCATCGTACCGTGTAACAGCCCAATTACGATGTGTACGCCCACTTCACCCATTCACTCCCATGTTAAATGATCGTTCCTGGGTTGGTGGGCGTACACATCGTCGGGACGTTGTATCCCGATATCGGGCCGTGTAAACCAGCGATGCGATGGCGGAAAAAGCGCGCTCAAAAAGTGCGCTCCCGCATCGTTGGTTACGATATCGGCCCGATATCGCGACATGTAAACCCACCATAAGAGACTGATTGTGTTGAAACAGGAAAATACAACCCAGTTAGTAACACATCACTGTAATCAGGATTTCTCCTGCAACATGTGCGTTCAGATTACATAGCAAAAGCCAGGTGACAGATTGCCTTCAATGCTTTTCTCCATCTCTGTGCCCTCACACATCTACTTTGACTCTTGATATGCTATAGCTTTTTTTCCAATCAAAAGAGTCAGATGGGAAATTAAATCCCTAGCAGTAAAACCAAATGTAAGTGTGTAAAATAATTATACTGGGGGACCTGGTGGTATAAAATTACATGAATTGTACAATGGGCAAAGTATAGTCAGAATATGTTTATTACTAAGTGTTCTTGTATAATCCAAACACTGCAAATTTTAACAGCCTCCTTCCGTAGAGACTAGTCATTTACACTTGGTATCTCTCTTTTAATAAACCGTAAGGGGTATATTTTTATAATGAAATTTATGAGTTAATTTAGAAAAAAGCCATCCAATTGATAATATTCTTCACATTAACCTCCTTGTGTATATATTATATTATTTGTATATTGCATGATTTTATATAGTAAAGTCACTTTCCATAGCTCACACATGCTTCATTCTCAAATGATAAAGTATACTGAAACAAAGGCATAGATGTATAAATGTATGTGACTTGCCATCTGACAAGGGCATCACTCCTTTTTAGCCTATTCAGACATGTACTGTAGTGAAAGATAATGCTTTTTGATATCCAGACAAGTAAAGCTATAATGAACATGGCATGTGTTATCCCATCCTTTATGCAGCACTTAGCGGATGATGTTTTTACAGCAATTTACTGTATTATTACGATTTTCTACATTGTGTTCAAAGTAAGGCTCCAAGCTGATCCCAGTCCAGCGTCTTCATGTGTCGAGTCACATTTTTAGAAAACTTGTCATGTTCTTGTCTCTTGTCCTTATTTTAAAATGCACATTTAATGTTCAACTGGAGGGAAATTTGCTTCTGAAACATCCGTGTGATCTTGCACTGAATTTCCGACAAACTGCAAATAATAATAATGAAACGATTATAAAATAGGTTTAAATCTTCGATACAAGCTTCTCTATATCATCCGTCTACAGAATAGGTGTTAAATGTATGGGTGCTGGAGGACCAATTCCATTGGACCTTCAAGATCAAAAGAAAGGCTGTCCTAAAGTCCTATATGTTAAAGAGGATATTTGGAATTTAAAAAAAAATAATAAAATCGTGCCTAAGCACTAACAGGCAGGTAGTTAGGACCTACCTACCTGTTGTGTTGGCACCGTTCACTGCCATCATGAAACAGTCTAAGACCGCTCCTGTTGGTGATTTTTTAGCTTTCGCTGATGTCACAACTACCAAGGGGTGGGCTCTCCCCCTTTGTAGATGGCCACATAGCTGACATCACGATGACTGACAGCCGGCTCGCCCAATCAGGTAGCAGGGAGCCAGCTGCCAAACAGCTTGATGTCGGCTATGCGCCCTCTTTCACAGAGCAGAGTGGAAAAGAAGCCTCTGCTCTTCCGCTCTGCTCTTTTTCCCCCGCCATGCTGACCTCGGCAGGAGCGGTCTGTGACGGCTCTGTGCCTGGGGTGAACAGCGGGGACTGGAGCCAGACAAAACAGGCAGGTAGGTGCCAGCTGTCCTGGTTAATCCATGTCTTTTCAGCAATAGCAAACCAATGTAAGGGAACCCCTCAGAAGTTTGAATTTTCTTCTGGTCATTGCAGGGGCTTTTTCCCTTAATCTATTAATTTGCTGATAATTTTACTGTCCAAGGGTATAACTATATGAAGGGCAGAAATAGCAACCGCAGCTGGAAACCAGTGTCTGAGAGGGCCCACTGATCCGCTTAACAGCATACGATAGGGAAGATAGAGATTTTTTTTTTTTCTGGCAAATATGGATGTTCATTTTATGAGGTATTTTTGTATAATACATATGACCTACTGTATTCTCATTAGTTATAAGGGGACATGTGCCTCTCTTTGCAATTCTACCTTAAAATCATTCAATGGGCTTGGGTAGGCTTAATCTATAATTGGATCTAAAGAAGAGGTCCAAAATATTTAAATGAACGCTGCTCCTGACAACTCAGGTTTGTGTGGACCATGTACATTACATATTAGACACCAAATCAGTAGCAGTAGACATTTTTTAAGTCTTTTTTTTTTCTTTGTGTAAGTTTTACCATAGTATTGTAAGGTCCATATAGAGTGGGTATTGAAAGTATTTAGAGCCCTCTACATTTTTTACTCTTTGTTTCATTGCAGCCATTTGGTAAATTCAAAAAAGTTCATTTTTTTCTTATTAATGTACATTCTGCACCCCATCTTGACTGGAAAAAAAACAGAATTGTAGATATTTGTGCAAATGTACTAAAAAAGAAAAAGTGAAATATTACATGGTCATAAGTATTCAGACCCTTTGCTCAGCCACTCATATTTAAGTCACATGCTGTCTTCCTTCAGATGGTTCTACTCTTTCATTGCAGCCCAGCTGTGTTTAATTAAACTGATAGGACTTGATTTGGAAAGGCACTCACCTGTCTATAGAAGACCTCACAGCTCAAATGAGAATCATGAGGTCAAAGGAACTGCCCAAGGAGCTCACAGACAGAATTGTGGCAAGTCACAGATCTGGCCAAGGTTACAAAAGAATTTCTGCAGTTCTCAAGATTCCTGAGAGCACAGTCACCTCCATAATCCTTAAATGGCAGATGTTTGGGGTGACCAGAAGTTTTCCTATACCTGAACGTCCAGCCAAGCTGAGCGATAGTGGGAGAAGAGCCTTGGTGAGAGAAGTAAAGATCACTGTGGCTGAGCTCCAGAGATGCAGTAGGGAGATGGGAGCAATGTTCCACCAAGTCAACTATCATTGCAGCCCTCCACCAGTTGGGCCTTTATGGCAGAGTAGCCCGATGGAAGCCTCTCCTCAGTGCAAGACATATGAAAACCCTCATAGAGTTTGCAAAAAAACACATGAAGGACTCCCACACTATGAGAAATAAGATTCTCTGGTCTGATGAGACGAAGATAGAACTTTTTGGTGATAATTCTAAGTGGTATGTGTGGAGAAAACCAGGCAATGCTCATCACATGACCAATACAATCCCAAAAGTGAAAAATGGTGGTTGCAGCATCATGCTATGAAGGTGTTTTTCAGATGCAGGGACAGGATGACTGGTTGCAATTGAAGGAAACATGAATGCGGCCAAGTACAGAGATATTCTGGATGAAAGCCTCTTCCAGAGTGCTCTGGACCTCAGACTTGGCCGAAGGTTCACCTTCCAACAAGATAATAACCCTAAGCACACAGCTAAAATAACAAAGAGTGGCTTCAGAACAACTCTGTGACCCTTCTTGACTGACCCATCCAGAGCCCTGACCTAAACCCAATTGAGCATCTCTGGAGAGACCTGGAAATGGCTGTCCACCAATGTTCACTATTCAACCTCATGGAACTGGAGAGGATCTGCAAGGAAAAATGGCAGAGGATCCCCAAATCCAGGTGTGATAAACTTGTTGCATCATTCTCAAGAAGACTCATGGCTGTACTAGCTCAAAAGGGTGCATCTACTCAATACCGAGCAAAGGGTCTAAATACTTATGACCATGTGATATTTCAGTTTTTCTTTTTTAATAAATTTGTACAAATATCTGCATTTATGGCTTTTAGCTTTCATTTGAGGGTATCCACATTAAAATTGGATGAAGGGTTTAGGAGTTTCAGCTCCTTTAGATGTGCCACCCTGTTTTTACAGGGACCAAAAGTAGTTGGACAATGGACTCAAAGGCTGTTTCATGTGCAGGTGTGGACAATTCCTTGTTATTTCATTCTCAATTAAGCTCATAAAAGGCCTGGCATTGATTTGAGGTGTGGAGCATGCATTTTGAAGAATTTGTGAGAAGTAAACATGCGGTCAAAGGAGCTCTTCATGCATGTGAAACAAGTCTTCCTTCATATTTGAAAACAAAACAAACCCATCCGAGAAATTGCTATAATATTGGAAGTGGCAAAATGTATAGTTTGGTACATTCTCAGAAAGAAAGAAGGCACTGGTGACCTCAAGAATGCAAAAAGACCTGGACGCATAAGGAAGACAACAGTGTTAGATGATTACCATGGCGAAGAGAAGCTCCTTCACAACAGCCAGCCAAGAAAACAACACTCTCCAGGATGTAGGTGTATGAATATCTAAATCTACCATAAAGTGAAGACTGCATGAAAGTAATTACAGAACATTCACTGAACTTTGCAAGCCACTCATAAGCCTAAAGAATAAGATGGATAGTTTGGACTTTTCTAAAAAAATCTTTAAAAAAAAGCACAGTTCTGGACAATCATTTTTTGGACAGACAATACCAAGATCAACCTCTACTACAATGATAGAAAAAAAACGTATGGCTAAGGCATGGCATAGCTCATGATCCAAAGCATACCACATCATCTAATAAATACGGCGGAGGCAGTGTGATGGCTTGGGCATGCATGGCTGCCAATGGCACTGGGTCCATAGTGTTTATTTATGATGTGACACAGGATAGAAGCAGCCGGATGAATTCTGGGGTTTTCATAGATCTAGTGTGTGCTCAAATCCAGCCAACTGCTTGGTCAGCATTTTATAATACAGATGGACAATGACCCAAAATATAAAGTGAAAGCAACCCAGGAGTTTATTAACGCAAAGAAGTGGAATATTCTTAAATGGTCAAGTCAATCACCTGCTCTCAACCCAATAGAGAATGCATTTCACTTGTAAAAGACTAAACTTCATATAGAAAGGCCCAGAATAAAACAACAACTGAACACCACTGCAGTAAAGGGCTGGTAGAGCATTAAAAAGGAGGGAACACAATGTCTGATAATGTCCATGAGTTCAAGACTTCAGGCAGTCATTGCCAACAAATGGTTTTCAACCAAGTATTAGAAATTTACATTTTATTTACATATATATATAAAAAAAATTTCAATTACTATAGAGCCCCTGAAATGAAGGGATTGAGTTTAAAAACTGCTTTAGTGCCTCATATTTTTATGCAATCATTTTGTTCAACCCACTGAATTAAAGATGAAAGTCTGAATTTAAACTGCATCTGAACTGTTTTGTTCAAAATCTCTTGTGTTAATGTGCAGAACAAAAATGAAAGAAATATTGTCTCTGCCCAAATATTTATGGACATAATTGTATGTTAGAGACAATTTGTAATGAATGCTATTTGTAAAATTTGTTGCAGGTTGTATAAGATTAGTAAATGTCCCCATCGATCATACAATGACGGCATATCATAGAAATAGAAAATGATGAGGGAACGTTCCCCGAACATGATTGCCAACTTCAAATTCAGCACGAACATTGACGATTGGGGGTGTGATCAGGAAACCCGAGCAATTTACTAAACAATCAGCGAACATGGATAAGTCTGGGGAATTATTTAGAAATTTTAAAATGGCCCTAAAATTTTCCTTAAAGGTTTGGTGCCTAAGCGCTCACCTGAATACCTGGTCATTGAGAACGCCCCTAACCTAAGGTTAGGTGTTTTTCACAGTCATCAGGTATACCGATTTCTTTCAACATGTAGAATTTAATGGAGTTAAAAGAAAATTTTTAAGCTTCCTTTTGGTCAGCTTGTGACCTTCTTCCAGCCTGGAAGAAGGTCACAAGCTGACCGAAACGTCGCTGTTCCATTGCCTGAAGGCCATTAAAGGCTAAAAATCATCTTTAATCCTGAGTGCTGCAGCCTTTATTTTGCAACTAGATTTAGAGATATGTAGAAAAAATATTTAGGAGCAGCGTTTCAACTTCAAAAAGTTAGGTGCTAAATCAGTCCTGAGTGGGGTTCAGCCACTCATACATACAGACCATATATAGAAAAAACGGGCTGCAGCACTCTGTTTAAGATGTTTCTCAAGCCTTTATTGGCCTTCAGGCAGGTTGTTGCGACATTTCAGTTAATCCATAACTTTCTTCCATCAGTCACTTGTGGCTAATGCTGGGCCTTTTATACATCTAAGGGGCCTTTTACACATGCGTTTTTTCCCTGATCTGGAAGATCAGGAAAAAAACTGATTTTTACAGGATTCATTTTTTTGCCCATTCACTTTAATGTTGTCAGGTAAAATCTTGTTGCTTTTCCTGAAATCATTAAGTGAATGGGTAAAAAAATGAATCCTGTAAAGGCCACTTTACACACACCAACTTATCTGTCCAACTTCTGACCAACTTGCTGGTTGTAGTGAAATCATGGACACATTGTTCCATTTGTACACAGTCACAAAAGGGAGCAATGTGTCCATGATTTCACTGTAACCAGTGAGTTGTTCAGATGTTGGACAGATAAGTTGGTGTGTGTAAAGTGGCCATAAAGGCCACTTCACACACACAGATATCTGAGTCCAATATCTGAACAGATCTCTGGTTGCAGTGAAATCATGGATACATTGCTCCATGTTGTACACAGCCACAAAATGGAGCACGGTATCCATGATTTCACTGCAACCAGAGATCTGTTTAGATATTGGACTCAGATATCTGTGTGTGTGAAGTGGCCTTAAAGCGGCCGTCACACTCATCCATATCGTGAGCGATATTGTTAGCGATCACGTGCACGCGCGATCGCTAACAATATCACTCACATCGCTGGTGAGCTGTCACACAGACAGACTCACCAGCGATGTGGAGCCCCGATATCGCTGGTAACTATGGTACACATCGGGTTACTAGGCGCCGCGCGGCGCTTAGTAACCCGACGTGTACCATAGTTACCATCTCCCAGCATAGGCTCTGCCGCTGGGAGATCGTTCATCGTGGTGTCATACACCACGATGAAGCTGTTTGTTAAATCGTTCATTGCTAGATATGAGCTCCGGCTCTCATATCTGCGATGTCACGATCAAGATTTTACATTGTAAAATCGCTTGATTACATGCAACGATGCCCAAACGATATCGCATAAGCGATCAAAAAGGAGATCGCTTAAATGATATCGGGCTTAAAATGGTAGCGTGTGACGGCCGCTTAAGAATCAGGTTTTTTCTGATCTTCCAGATTAGGAAAAAAACGCAAGTGTGAAAGGCCCCTTACATCATTACAATTCATTATACTAGTAATGTACATATTATGTGCAAAAACATCATATTTTCCATTTCTATTCCTTTTACATCATGTGTCATATTACTCATACCTTAATTATCTTTTTATATATGGAGAATATGATGTTTTTGCACAAAATACAGTTGTGGCCAAAAGTATTGACACCCCTGCAATTCTGTCAGATAATACTCCAATTTGGCTTTAGGACAATTCTTTTTGAGTTTTTTCATTGAAGACAAATTAAATGAAGATAATAATACTAAAGAATTTGTGATTGCAATCATTTTCAGGAAGAAACTGAGTATTATCTGACAGAATTGAAGGGGTGTCAATACTTTTGGCCACAACTGTATGTACATTAATAGTATAATGAATTGTAATGATAGATAGATGTCAAACAGCTATATAATGTCCCACCCCCTTATATATTGTAAGCTTGCACCCTTTAGTACCTTCCATGTTGCACTAAAGCAGGGGTGGGGAACCTTTTTCTGCCGAGGTCCATTTAGAAATTTCTACCATCCTTCGGGGGTCTCACAAAATTATCCGCTATATTTAGTTAAGCAATCAACTCACCCTACTGGCAATTAGGAATTAGAGTAGCGGCGACACGCGTTGGGTGTCTGGGTCCTACTTGCCCGCAGCCAGCACAAGTATTATTTAGAGGACCTGTTCCTCATGCCCTTTAGGATATACCGCTTCTTATTATGTGTCTTTTTTCACATATACCAGTTTCTTGGAAACTATTATGTGTTCCACTACTGATCATTCTAGGCAATTGAAACATCAGTCTGATTTCTATGGCTTTATTTGCCGTTTTCAGCTTTATGGGTGCAATTCTTTATTGTATAATCATTGTGCATTGAGATACAGTGTTGATTACTCTTTACAGGGTGTTTTTGCACTATTGATTTCTTGCCTTTGCTGTAATGTGTAGGGGTGCACATTATGAATTTTGAATATACAATCTTTATGCGGTAATTCTTTTTTGAGGCATTACTTGTATTGGGCTGTGCTGCGGTTTCTTGTTCATGTGTCAGTGTTTGTATACACTTTTTAACTGGTTTTATTTTTGTATGTTCTCTGTTTTCCAATAAAGATTAAATTATACTAATGTCTGTCTGAGCATGGTTGATCCCAGATTTACACACATTCTTTCTCTTCTTATGACTAGACTCTAATTTACGTGTGTCTGGTTGATCTACACAGTAGTGACACCCAGTTTTTACAGGTAAATCAAATAGCACATCAGATACTCAAGACACCATCTATCCCAAGGCATGCACAATTTGGCAAACATATGCCTGTTTGGCTAACCAAGCCGAACTTCACATCTATCATTAGAGATGATGAAACTTTTTGAAGGAGAAAGAACCCTCTTATCTCCTTCCTGAGAAAGTCAAAATACCACTTTGCTAACCTAAAGAAAAGTGTAATAAAAAAATCAATCTAAATATACGGTAATATGAATATGTCGCTGAGAAAATTTATGGCCCTTGGAAGAGCAGGATAAAAAAACAAAATCCACAAAAGACAATGTTGACTAATCTGAAGTGAAATGGGTTGTTAGAGAACTACTAAAATACATTTTACCCTTTACCAATGCACCAGAGAACTGTTTATTTTACATAATTTTTTTCAGATTTTCTTTGTGAAATTTCCATAATCTGACCTGTGACAAGGCTGTGCTGGTGTTATGCAGATCAATCATAGCTAGAGAAGGGATCCGAGACTCTGGTATTGTCTTATTTTCTTTCTTCCCCAGTTTTGAACTCCGAACTAGAAAAAGAATAATGAAATTACAAATATTTAAGTGGTAACATTTTTACATTAGAGAGTAGAAAAAAATAAAATGTTCAGGATATACGGTACTTCTTAATAGTTTTTTTTTCTTAGAAGCAATTATTTAGTTATTATAACTTTTTTTAGCTGGAAAATCATGACCTCATTATACCTGCATGTGAAATGAAGTCTGATATTACGCACTGAACACCCGGAGGGAATACTCTATAATGAATTGTCCTTCATAGCTACATGAATTCCCCACATAACACACAGTATTCCTAAGAGACCCAAAATACACAAACAGCAGACACATGTCGTAGTTATGATACCTGTTTCCTTAACTGGCGATCAAATGACAGCGTTTTCAATATATAGAAAATAACAGTTAGGCTTTCTTCACACTATTGTTGGTTCTCTTTTAGTAGGTTTCTCTTTGACATCCGCAAAAATATACTAGTGCATCGCAATGAATTAGAATATCATCAAAAAGATAATTTTTGCAATAATTCAATACAAAAAGTGAAATGTATATGTTATATAGAGTCATCACAGAGTGAGCTTTTGCAAGTGTTTAGTTCTGCAAATGTTGATGATTACGGCTTACAGCGAATGAAAACCCAACGGTCATTATTTCAGAAAATTTAAGTAGGGAGGATGAAGGGTTAAAAACAGAGACATCAAAGGGTGAATATAACATTGATTTATTAGTCAACCTGTTTCAGGGCTCCTAGAAACGCCCTGAAACATGGCAATATTACATTGATTTTTGACGATATTCTAATTCACCGAGATGCAATAGTAGCATGTTCTGGGATTCTGTTGACAATGTCTAGCAATGATGTGTTGTCCTAACATGCCATGGCTTTGCATGTTAGGCCATGTTTTGATCCTACTGACTCTTCTATTGCAGTCAGCCAGAGCCTCCACTTCATCACTGCAGCAGGTTAAACTATTATGGTGCCATGGCAGAGGATTTCACGGTTGTGTATATAATTTTTGTTAACTTGA
This sequence comes from Allobates femoralis, assembly GCA_033576535.1. Taxonomy (NCBI): domain Eukaryota; kingdom Metazoa; phylum Chordata; class Amphibia; order Anura; family Aromobatidae; genus Allobates; species Allobates femoralis. Next base: position 286,389,317 of record JARQOC010000003.1, on the reverse strand, counting down.
CACTGTTGACCACTTTCTTGAATTACAAATAGTCTTTCCATCACAGAGACAATACTGATCTTGATATACTAATTAATATTTAGGGTGTCTAACTCACACGCCAACACCTACTTTCATCCTCTCTATATCGGCCACTACCCAAGCTTTGTTGTGATACTCCATCTCCTATCTATCAATACTTTTGGCCTAGGACAGCTGATAAAATTCAATTGCTTTTATTAATATTTTTGAATTGAGGACACTTAAATTAACCTATCTAATTATAAACAATCTATCAATTTCTTCCCCCTCTGATTTTCTAAAAGTCAACATAGACAAAAACATGGACAAATTGTGAATTTTTTTCTTTCTTATACGTTTCTGAATTTTTTTCACTACTTAAATAAAAAAATATATTTATTTATTTAGTATCTGCGTACTTGTACTGACCTAGAAAATCATACTGCTATGTCAGTTTTACCATATAGTGAACATAGTAAATAAAAAAATCCCCAAAACAATTGTGGAATTGCACTTTCTTGCAATTTCTCTGCCCGTCAATTTTTTCTCCCATTTTTCTATATGGTAAAATGAATGGTGTCTTTCAAAAGTACAGCTTATCCTGCAAAAAACAAACCCTCATATAGCTATATTGATAGAAAAGTGAAATGGTTATGGCTCTTGGAAGAAGGGGAGGAAAAAACAAAAATGGAAAAATGGAAAATCATCCAAGGGTGAAAGGCTAATGGCTCAGCAGTCTCTCCTTTCTCACAGGTTCGCTTCTTCTTGGATAATCTTTGACTACGCCTTCATCTTCAAAACATAATACCAAGCTCTTGAGGGCTTGGACACACTTTCCTAGTTACATCCAAGTTTGACTGAGGAGACTCTGAAAGGGCTGGAGCAGTGACCCTGAACGGCCTCTTCCTTTCTGGACGGGGAGTCTGGAGCTGCACAAAAACACAATCAGCTGACAGCCCAGTCCAGATAGGGAAAAGCCGTTCAGGGTCACTGCTCCAGCCGATTCAGAGTCTCCTCCGTCAAACTCTGATGAGTGTGTCCGAGCCCTTAAATCCATTTCTTAAATGCACTCTTTCCTCAGCCTTATCCAATATGCTAGTGGATGTGCTCAATTTAGCTGCCAAATAATCCACCTCTCAATTAATTTTTCTACCTTATGTTCTCCAACATAGTTTGTTGGGGACCATCAGAAAGTCTCCATACACATTTAATGTTCCTGCTGAATTTGGAGGGTTTGGTCAATTTTTTTTAATGTGTTAGGGAGTTTCCTGACTGTACATTTTAATAAATTTGTCACATATTAGTCTAATGCACTCGACTAAAAATAGCATATATTAGTAAGGTCCTGCTGTCATTCTATTTAAACTTAGAGTACAGGATTTTGAAAAACATAGTAATAAAACACTCACCGCTGTAAAGAGAGCTGGCATCTGTGCTCTTCAGTTCTGGCAAATGGCCATAGCTGATCTCTGGCAGTCTAATGTCAGCTCTTGAGAACTCCCATTTTTTCTTGTTTAGTTGAAGTGGGGTCTTGTCATTATGCATCTGAATGAAAAGATTGTACTTAGGCGATACAGGTCAGTATGCCCCTGATGCAAATGCCATTCAAATGTCGCTGCTAGCTGTTAAGGGACATACATTACAAAATTTGAACAAGGTTTGGAGCTATTGTTAACCGTTTTCTGACTTCTAAGGTTTTCTGCCATCCTCTGAACTAGGCCTGCAGGATACTAGGCTATTCTGAATAGACTCACGGCAGTATAAGACTGGGTAATGGTGAATTGACCAGCTGCAAGTCAACAAGTACAGTGTTTTGGTCACACTTTGCGCTAGACGTGACACTGCTGTGCACCCTTGAGGGTCAGGTATACTCTTCAACCGCTTCCTGGTTCTGGCAAGGGGGGACTATAGCAGAACACGGTGGCTGACGACCAGACTCCCAAGCAGCAGACAGGTCAAAAACACAAGAACCAAATACACAGTGCAAACCACAATAACTAAGGGGAGCAATGATTAACCAAGAATAGAGCCCAAAGCATGAACCACCTCAGAAGCATAGAAACACTGACCTTAATCACATAACAGAACTGAAATAATCAGTAACCAACAAAGGAAATGGCAGAGTTTATATCTGCCTCGCAGCAGTCACCTGACTACCCTTGGACTATGCCCAATCTCCAACCCAATGGCCAGTAAAGGGTGACGGGGGGCCCACCGGAGGGCCAGAGCAAGCCCAGGAGTGTGAGAGGTCCATTTAGGTATGGAGCTACCAGTCCTGACAGTGACAGACAGGCAGCAGACAGCAGGTTCAGGTGCTTGTCATTTAGGGAATGGATAGAAAATTCTCAAAACACTGTAAGACTTGTCGAAAGGTATGAGCTTATTGTTGTGTTGGGGAGAAATGGGTAAGGGTTCCTTAAGAAACATAGGCCAGCGGATGGGATATATGAAATTTGCCCTTTAACATAGTGGGCGCAAATGTCGTGTGTATGTGCCAGAGAAAGAGACAGCAACCCCATAAAAAGGAGGCAGCTGGCACATATAAAGCCACTACAGGACAGTTGGCAAAATGTGGGGCATGGGCTGTGAGGAGAGTGACAATGTCTTCCCTATAGACTGTGAATTGGTGCTTTTATGGCTGTAAAAAGAAAATGTCAGTATGTATACAGTAAAACCTCATCAGAACACCTGTACTTTGAGAACATTTTTTTACATGGGGCAGCTTATTCTATGGTAGAAATGTAACTTTCCTATCTCATGGACATGTTTCCCGTTCTTTGCAGGGCCTATTCCCCTAGAAATTTTTTTTAGTGAAATTATACAGAATTCAATCTAAAGCGTAAGTGTCAATTTAATTTTTATGTCATAAATCAATAATATCCATGAAAATAAGCAACTTTGTAATATATGTCATCACTGATGACTCATCAGACAAATTTACTTCTTTCTCTGCCAGAATTAATCAGTTATCATCATAATTCTCAATTCTGACCTAAAATCTGTATTTAGTGAAGACTTTCCCATTACTGAGATAGGAGATGGCTGTAGTTATTGATGAGATTCTATGATGATGAAAGAAGGGAGGAGCAAGAGGCAGAGGGCGGAACTAGAGACATAGCTCCGCCCATCCCTTTTCTATGTACATAGAATCTCATCAGTAGCAGCTGCCATCTCCTATCTCAGCAATGGGAAAGTCTTCACTAAATACAGATTTTAGTTCAGAATAGAGAATTTTGATAATGACTGATCAGTTCTGGCAGAGAAAGAAGCAGATTTCATTGATAAGATATGTTACAAAGTTGCTTATTTACATGTGCACTATTGATTTATGAAATAAAAATTAAAACAACGGCTACACTTTTAAGAGGTTTTACTCTATATAGGAATGTATCGATAGATTTTTTTGACATTTTCTGATAACTAGGATTCAATGTTTGAACTCCAACTTTACTTTGTAGATAATATACATTACATAAACTTACCAGGGTTGAAATATTCGGATTGTAAGACGGGGAAGGTTTTCCTCCATTTTTTTTCAAAGAACTGACAAACATCTTCCCTCTTTCTTCTCCTCCTCTTCAAGTAAATAAAAAGATCATTTAATTTATATCTCCTAAACACAAACTTAGCTTCATAGAAAGCTTACTGTTCATACTAGTGCATCTGAATAAATTAGAATATCATCAAAAAGATCATTTATTTCAGCAAATCAATACATGAAGTGAAACACATAAATTAAATACTGTAGAGTCATTAAAAACAAAGTGATCTATTTCAAGTGTTTATTCCTGTAAATGTTGATGATTATGGCTTACAGCCAATGAAAACCCACAGGTCATTATTTCAGAAAATTAAAGTAGGGAAGATGAAGGGTTAAAAACCGCGCTGCTCATCACGGGTGAGGAAACAGCTGAGAGGAATAATTTTTTCAATTGCTAAGTGAACAGCACCAAATTGTGGACATTATTACAATAAAGGGGACAGAGTGGGAGTCATTATAACTGTATGGGGCCAGAATGAGGGAAAATATTACTGAATAGCGGACATTTTTACGTTACGGGGCTGTAATAATGGATTTTGTTCAGTAACATGATGGAGGTTGTATTCAGACACTGTGGTCATAATATATGGTCACAGTATGCTGGTATTTATCGCTTTTATTAAAGATTACATAATTGAAAGTCAACCCCCTCATTGTTGTATGACACACTATGACACAGTTTCCGAAATGCAAAACAAAGTAATTGTACATCACAGTTATGTTGCGGGCAATGTAAATGTGCAGGAGTCAATGAGCCTTTAGTACTTTACAGTCGTCACTCTGCTCTAGTAGGGATGACTATGCTTTTACGCTTTTTTGTTTAAAAAACAATATATACTATGTACTCAGCTATTTACTAGTGTATCTCAATAAATTAGAATATCATCAAAAAGTTAATTTATTTCAGTAATTCAATACATAAAGTGAAATACATATAATATATAGAGTCATTACAGAGTGATTTATTTCAAGTGTTTATTTCTGTAAATGTTGATGATTATGGCTTGCAGCCAATGAAAGTCCAGAGGTCATTATGTCAGAAAATTAAAGTAGGGCGGATAAAGGGTTACAAACTGTACTGCCGTATTCCACGAGGCATCAAAGCGTGAATATAATATTGATATAGTCAACGCGTTTCAGGGCTCCCAGAAACACCCTGAAACATGGCAACATGATATTGATTTTTGATAATATTCTAATTCATTGAGATGCACTCCTGTAGTATATGTACTATTTACCTTTACTGCAGAGTATATGATTGTTTTGTTTATATCATAGGATTTGTATGTTTTTAGCCACAGTGTAAACATGTTCCTATGCGTTGCACGTATACCAACTTATGATTTGGCTCATTTCTTTGTTTTTCTTGTAGTTTCTTATACTTTGTATGAATAGGGCAGTGGCTACCTGTTTTTTGAGTTAGGCATTTCATTTATATAGCTTCCTATGGGATGCTGTCTAAACAGTTAGGTCCCGGTCCTGCTCTACTCCATCTATGTTGAAGTCGATTGACATAAGGTGATGTCTTAAAGGGAACCTGTCAGCTAGTTTATGTCCCCCCAGCTATCACTATCTGTCCTTGTAGCTTTATAATACTATTCTAATCATCCCTGTCTGAGCTCAGAGTGTAACGTTATAGGTGAAAAAAAGCATTTATACACTTATATTTCAGTCCCCACCTTGGAAGAGGGGGACTGTCTGGCAGGATAATAGTTAACACATTATTAACTTGCATGGCTAAAGGACCTCTGTGATGTAACGATCATGTGACCATAGTGGGCGGAGCTAAGCGAGCAAACTTATTATGCCCTATGGGGACTTAGCTCCACCTATTGTAGTCACATGGTTATGACATCACATCAGGTCTCCCAACATGTTCTAGCACAAGGCTGAAATGTTAACTATTAACCTGCCAAACAGTCTCCATCCTCCAAGCTGTAGACTGACTGCCTCATTATATAAGAAAATGTAAGTGTATAAATGCTTTTTTTTCACCTTTCACATTACACTATGAGCTCAGACAGGGATGATTAGAATAGTATTATAAAGCTGCAGCTACAGACAGTGATAGCTGGGGGGGCATAAACCACCTGACAGGTTCCCTTTAATACTAGAGGTTAGGGCCATCCTGATTGGAGTACACTTTGTCATAGTGGGATAGCTTTTATGCTTTTTTGATAAAAAGTAGTGTTCACTACTTACCCTATGTCATTTATATGTACTATTTACTTTCCGTAGGGTTTATGCTCGTTTTATTTCTATCTTAGATTTTGTCCATTGAATGGCCATAGTGTGAACATGCACCTGCATGACGAATGTATACCAACTGTTGCTCTAGCTCATATCTTTGGTCAACCAGAGATAATGCCTAATTTCCATGTAGCTGTAGTGTGAGCCCCTAGAGTCAATTATACTGGAGGACCTAAGGCACCCAAGTCCAACACAGTCTGGGTCCACCATTTATCAGTTTTTACCCTTCCTCTTTGGTGCAGGGGTCCAGAAATGTCAGTAAACTCTCCCTAGACCTTGTAGTAAAAGATCAACTACCTATAGAATTCACTAAAATACTGTAAATATTACAAATGATCCAAAATAATTGCAGAACCAATGTTGATAGTTTATGGCCCCCAGACCTGAGCTCTGCAAACCTCCACCTACTTATTGGCAGGTCCGGTGCCTCTTCTGATTAGAAGGCATAGAACAAGATTTATAGTGCAGTCTCGTAAATTATCTGTCAGCCATTTACAAAATGGATATCTCAGTATAATTGTAAACATTATTAATTACTACATTTGTATATTTTTGAGAATTTCAGGAACAAATACAATAAGTTACAAATGTGTAGAATACAGTTACCTGAAGTTGATATGGCTGGAGACAGATGAAGGGATGGTTGACGCCGTCAGGTGTGGAGAGATGGCAGTAAGGTTGTAACTGATGGGGGGAATTATGCTACCTGGGCTTTTTTGATGATCTAAGCTAGTGCAAGATTCTTTCAGTGCTACATAAGGAGTTCTGTTCTGGTTTGACCCACTAAATAAAGTGCTGGCGTTGGATGCTACATCATTCTTTTCACTCCTATCTGTATCCATTTTGATTATCTTGACTTTTAAATGTTTTGCATTTTTTCCTTTAGATTCTATGTTGAAGTCCTGTAAGTAAAGACAAGAAAATGATTTTACCTAAACCTATTACTCAGGTAAGGTCCTATTGCGCTTTATTATATCCACAGCATTTATTCCAAACATACTAAGTAGATACAACCATAAATAAAGTAGGAGTTTCCTGATCTATGCCTATGGCTCTTTCAGGATTCTTACTTGCAGCTTACATTTGTGTTCTATTGCTCACTGTCTAGGTCAGGGGTCTCAAACTCGGCTGGGTTGGTGGGCAGCACATAGAAAAATTTTTTTATCGGGGGCCGCATTGCTTGTAGGAATAAGTGACATTTTTAGTAATGCCAGAATTTTTTGCTCAATGTAGTACTGTCCAAATCCTTATCCCCTTCTTGTAGTAATGTCCCCATCTTGGTCCCTTTCTTGTACTAATATCCCCATCCTGATCCCCTTTTGTACTGATGTCCCCAACCTAGTCTACATTCTTTTTACACACACACATTCACTCACTCACAGGCACAGGCTCAGACGCACTCACAGGCTCAGACGCACTCTCGCTCAGGCTCAGACGCACTCTCGCTCAGGCTCAGACGCACTCACATGTTGAGACGCACTCTCGCTCAGGCTCAGACGCACTCACATGTTGAGACGCACTCTCGCTCAGGCTCAGACGCACTCACATGTTGAGACGCACTCTCGCTCAGGCTCAGACGCACTCACATGTTGAGGGCGCACTCTCGCTCAGGCTCAGACGCACTCACATGTTGAGACGCACTCTCGCTCAGGCTCAGACGCACTCACAGGCTCAGACACACTCACAGGCTCAGACGCACTCACAGGCTCAGACGCACTCACAGGCACAGGCTCAGACGCAGACGCACTTGCAGGCACAGGCTCAGATGCAGACGCACTCGCAGGCACAGGCTCAGACGCACTCGCAGGCACAGGCTCAGACGCAGACGCACTCGCAGGCACAGGCTCAGATGCAGACGCACTCGCAGGCACAGGCTCAGACGCACTCTCGCTCAGGCTCAGACGCACTCACAGGCTCAGACGCACTCACAGGCACAGGCTCAGACGCAGACGCACTCGCAGGCACAGGCTCAGACGCAGACGCACTCGCAGGCACAGGCTCAGACGCAGACGCACTCACAGGCTCAGACGCACTCACAGGCTCAGACGCACTCGCAGGCACAGGCTCAGACGCAGACGCACTCGCAGGCACAGGCTCAGACGCAGACGCACTCGCAGGCACAGGCTCAGACGCAGACGCACTCGCAGGCACAGGCTCAGACGCAGACGCACTCGCAGGCACAGGCTCAGACGCACTCGCAGGCACAGGCTCAGACGCAGACGCACTCGCAGGCACAGGCTCAGACGCAGACGCACTCGCAGGCACAGGCTCAGACGCAGATGCACTCGCAGGCACAGGCTCAGACGCACTCGCAGGCACAGGCTCAGACGCAGACGCACTCGCAGGCACAGGCTCAGACGCACTCACAGGCTCAGACGCACTCACAGGCTCAGATGCGCTCATGCTCACTCACACACTCAGGCTCACACACTCAGGCTCACACACTCACACTTAGGCTCACACACTCACACTTAGGCTCACACACTCACACTCAGGCTCACACACTCACACTCAGGCTCACACACTCAGGCTCACACACTCAGGCTCACACATACACACACTCACATTAACTCACAGACACAGTCTCTTTTGTAAAACTAACCTAGCCGGCGGTCCTGTGCAGGGGCCGCCGCGATACTGCTGTATAATCACTTCCGACACCTTCACTGACTCTTCATTGCCGCACGCTCTGCCGCTCGCTCTGCGCCCTATGCAGGTAACCTAGCCGGCGGTCCTGTGCGGGGGCCGCCGCGATACTGCTTTATTATGACTTCCAGCCCCTTCATTGACTCTTCACTGCCGCACGCTCTGCCGCTCGCTCTGCGCCCTATGCAAGCCGCCAACCAATGAGAGGCCCGCAGATGACGTCATGCGCCTCTCATTGGCTGGCGGCTTGTATTGAACTTGCAGGGCACAGAGCAGGCTGCAGAGCGAGCAGCAGTAAAGTATCAATGAAGGGGCCGGAAGTGATAATAAAGCAGTATCGCGGCGGCCCCCGCACAGGACCGCCGACATCAGGGGCGGACCCAGACTGTAGTGGGCCCCGGTGCAAGAAATTTTTCAGGGCCCCCCCGCCCCTCATAGTGGCGACAAAGTAATGTAAACATACAGCCCAGCATAGCCGCCAGGTAATGTATACAGCCCAGCACAGCCGCCAGATAATATATACAGCCCAGCACAGCCGTTAGGTAATATATACAGTCCAGCACAGCCTCCAGGTAATATATACAGTCCAGCACAGCCGCTAGGTAATATATACAGCCCAGCACAGCCTCCAGGTAACATATACAGTCCAGCACAGCCGCCAGGTAACATATACACTACAGCCCAGCACAGACTCCAGGTAATATATACAGACTAGCACAGCCTCCAGGACAAATATGCAGCCCAGCATAGCCTCCAAGTAATATATACAGCCCAAAAACAGCCTCCAGTTAATAAATACAGCCCAGCATAGCCTGGTATAACATATATAGCCCAAGACAGCCTCAAGGAGGATATATATATACTAGATGTGTGCCTGATGCCATTGCATCGGAGGGCGAGGATCGGTGCGGCGGCGGGATGCAGGGGGCGGCTAAGTGGACACACACACACGTACACACCCCCTTCCGGTCTCACCCATCGTTGATGGAAGCTTGAACCGGGAATGAGGTGGTCAGCGCAGGATGGAGGCTCGGCGGTCAGCGCAGGATGGAGGGGGTTAATGGTGGAGGAACATAGGGTCAGAGGGGGGCTCCATGGTGGGTGTTGGAGCTCCCCTTGTGCCTGGCTGGGCTTCGGGAAGCGGTCCGGTGGCGGTGGCTGGTACTGAGCATAGCGGCTGCTGGCGGCGGGATGTGCAGCTGGGTGTGGTCCGGTGGCTGGTGCTGGCCATGGCGACTGCTGGCGGCGGGATGTGCAGCTGGGAGCGGTCTGGTGGTGGTGGCTGGTGGTGGGCATGGCAGCTACTGGCGGTGGGATGTGCGGCGGTGCCCATATCCAATATGGCGGCAGGCGCACTTCTGTCCCCGTGGTGCATTCTGGGATACGGTGACGGAAGTGCGGACAAGGGAGGTCCTGGTGGAGAAGCTCAGCTCCATTAAGGAAGAGGAGGGGGCCTCTAGGAGTCCTAGGGCCCCCCTTCCTTAATGCACCTGAGTTTCACTCCCAGTGCCCCCCTTCTGAGGGGGGGTCCTTGGGGCCCCGGGAACATCCCTTCCTTGAGGCATCCAAATCCTGGGGCCCCCCCTCAAATCATGTTGGTGTGCTGTGGTCACTAACTGTTTCCCTCCCCAGTCCCACCAAAGCCCTGCTCTGGGACCCTTACCTGGCTGGAGCCCTCCTCAGTCACCTCCAGAGCTTGCTCACCGTCTCTGTCTTCTGGAGAGGCTGTGATTCTCCTGGCTCCATGGAAGAGGCCAGAAGTGAAGCAGCGCCGTCTCTCCCAGCCCCTCTGCCCCACAGAATGCTATTGGGCTGAAATCCAACAGCAACCCCCCCCCCCCGTCCTTACTGATAGTTAGCCCAGAACTGATAGTTAGCTCTTACTGATAGTTAGCCCAGAACGCTGCAGATTCTATCAGCACCATACCCCCCCAGGGACTCAGTGGCCAGAGCAAAGCTGCGGGTAAGCGGAGGAGCTGAAACCCGACAGCAACGGCCCACCGGGGAGTAAATGGTGCGGGCGGCCGGCGGCGCTGCATTCTATCAGCACCCCCCCCCTCAGGGACTCAGTGCCTGAGTAAAGCTGCGGGTGAGAGGAGCAGCTCAGACCCGACAGCAGCGGCCCACCGGGGAGTAAATGCTGCGGGCGGCCAGCGGCGCTGTATTCTATCAGCACCCCCCCCCCCCGGGACTCAGTGCCAGAGTAAAGCTGCGGGTGAGCGGCGCAGCTCAAACCCGACAACACCCACGGGGGAGGGGACTGAATATCAGAACAACACTGCGGGCGGCCGGCGGCTGTAATCTATCAGCATCCCGGCCCCCGGGACTCACATTGAGGGGAGTAGCACTGCGGCCACTACCACCCTCCTGTCAGACAGCTGAACAGACCCGCCGCTGGAGCCTTCAGGGGCCCCCTAGCTGGTCGGGGCCCTGGTGCAGCACCACGGTAGTTCCGCCCCTGGCCGACATGATTCACGCTCCACTGTGTCGGGGGCCGCACTGAGGGGCCCCGGGGGCCGCATGCGGCCCGCAGGCCGCGATTTTGAGACCCCTGGTCTAGGTGCATACATTTTCATTTGTTTCATTCAGGATTAGGCTGGCGTCACACTAGTCATACGTACTCATGTGAGGATAACATTACACTTTCTGGACCGGCCACTGTTCTTCTGACCTGCGCGTAAATGTACTTCATGTATTTCTTTGCAGCTGTCTAGCTCCGGTCAGGAGAGGTGCCAGCCAATCCGGGCATTTTGATGTGATCTTCATGCAGTGCATATCGCTGTGTGACTCCAGGCTTAGTGTGACACAGATCTCTAATACATTTGTAGGCAAGACCTTGGTAACTAAGTCCTTGTTATGTTTTTCATATTTATAGATTATAGATGCAGTAAATATAAATTCATGTGACTCACCTGCATGGCTAGTGCTTTCTTTTCTCCTGGGTAATCATCTTTTTTGGAGTTTTTGATTTTCCGCGGTGGTGATGGATTGTCTTTAGAAAGTTTCTGAACTTTGGCACTGATTTCCTGGGAGAACCTTTCAAAAATATTACAAAAATATATGTATGATATATAAATTACAAATCATTCAATCTGCATTGTGATCTTTTGTAACAGCAAATGTAGTTAAATATTTGTAGACTTGCAAATAAATCTTATTCTTCAACTCTTCCAGCCACGAATGTACATAGAAATTATTGAGGCTCCATGGCAAAGTTACAATCACTCCCCTCCCTCAAAAAAAACAACTGAAATAACAAATTAGGGTAGACTAGGGAGGTTCATGATACATACAAGCATTGACAAAGGACTATACCTCACAACTTGTAAAGACACGTGTAAAGGGATGAAGAGGGTGGATAAAGGATCGCGCTGCCATCAGAAAATCAATGTCTCATCAAGCCCCAAGTATCATTGTTCCAAGGATTTTATTATTCTCAACGCTTTTCATGGGCACACTGCCCACTTCTTCAGGATGTAAATCATATGATGTTATCTCATGAAGAAGTGGGCAGTGTGCCCATGAAACGTGTTGAGAATAAAATCCTTGGAACTATCACACTTGGGACTTGCTGAAACATTGCTTTTCTGATGGCAGCGTGATCCTATATCCACCCTCTTCATCCCTTTACATGTGGCTCCTATATTACTTGGGTGGTTTGCTGCAGCCTTATACATTTGGATAGTGGTTGTGTCTCACACAGCCATCCAAGGTGAATAGTTTTGATACCATTCTATATCTCAGTTATATCAGATAAGACCCTATTCTGCGCTTGTCTTACTCCCAGCTAACATGCAAAGACGGTGAGAGGGCCATGTATAGCGGTACTTACAAGAGTTATTTTCCCATTATTGAAGCCACTTATTTCTCACCAACTACAATATCCCTTTCATGACCTCCATAAAGTATAATGTTTCCCCAAATTTCCCCACATACAGTATGATATCCCCATAATCCCAGTGTATGCATATTGTGATGACCCCCCACACAAAGTGCCACAGCTAAATATGATGCCCCACAGTGCCATCAACACAGTATGATGCCCCAACATTGACTCCCACACAGTATGATGTCACCAGTATCTCCAAACCTTGTGATGACATGATATTTGACCAACATATCCATGACTCAAAGTGCTCCTCATTTAGTATCTAATACACATGCTCCAACGCCACCATCCAATGCTTGCTCATTACAAATTGCTTGATGATGTGTTTCTTTTATCAGCTTTCTACTTTGTATACTTAAAAACTATCAGTCACATGCATGCTAGAAATCAAGACCCCATTGTTCTGTGGTGTATTCTTTATTGCACGTGCTTCTTGCTTACAAAAATGTATTTATGATGCTTTTAGGGGATAATGCTGGAATGTACAACTTTGCAGTTTCTTGCCAACATTCAAGACCAGACCATTTACACCTTCATAAAGTGGATCGAAATGTTGCCTATCATGTAAAATAACAAAATCAGACAATATTAACCCTCTCTGAAGCCTATTGTCAGTTTACTGCTGCTGCTCTGATCTCAGCAATTTGGCTGCTTTGGTAACATCACATTAACAGCTCACATTATCATTTACTATTTTAGCAACATTTATTCCATAGCACTTTACATGTGAAAAAGGGGCATATAGAGAAAAGTACAATAATTATGAACAATACACACACAGGTACGGGAGGAGAGCGGACCCTGCCCAAAAGGGCTCACAGTCTACAAGGGATGGGTGAGGATACACTAAGAGAGGGTAGAGATGGTCGTGCTGCAGTTTAGCAGACTGAGGGTTACTGCAGGTTGTAGGCTAGTTGGAAGAGGTGGATCTCCATGTTCCTTTTTAAGGTTTTCATGGTAGGTGAGAGTCTGAGGGGAGTAGAGAAGGAGATCTTGTGAAGATCGCAGGTTGTGTGTAGGTAAGTACTGGGAGACCATATCACAGATGTACAGAGGAGACAGATTGTGGATGGCTCTGTATATCATGGATAGGGTTTTTAACTGGATCCTATGGGCAATGGGGAGACAGTGAAGTGATTGGCAGAGAGGAGAGACTGGGGAATAGTGAGAAGACAGATGGATTAGTCGGGCAGAATAGTTTTTTGTTAGATTGTAGGGGTGCAAGAGTGCTAGATAGGTGCAAGAGTGCTAGAGAGGAGGCCAGAGAGCCAAACGTTGTAGTAGTCATCGGGAGATGATGAGAGCATTCACGAGTGTTTTTGCAGTTTCTTGGTCAAGTAATGTATGGATCCCGGAAATAGTTTTGAGTTGGAGTCGCAGGAGGTGGCAAAGACTTGAATATGTGGTTTCAAAGAGAGTGCAGAGTTAACGATCACCCCGAGGCACCGAGCATGCAGGACTGGGGAGAGTGAGAAGCCATTGACTTTGATGGATAGGTCTGGAGAAGTGGTAACGTGAGATGGATGAAAAATGATGAATTCTGTTTTACCAATGCTCAGTTTTAGAAATTGGGCAGAAAAGAAAGATGAAATAGCGGAGAGACATTGGGGGATTTTGGTTAGTAAGAAAGTGATCTCAGATCTGGAGAGATAGATCTGCATATTATCATGATAATGAAAGCCATAAATAATGTATAATGTGAAGTTATTAATGTACAGTAAAGTAGTGATGTAATGTGTTATAATGTTTACTTCTATAATGTAAAACACTTGCATATGTGAGGTTTGTCAGACTATAGGGCAAGAAATAGTTAATTATTGGGACTACCCCATAATGGGAGGGTTAGATTCTTAGGGAAAGAGATGGTTTTCTGTAGGACCAGATAGGTACAGCGTGCAGGAACTGGCTGGCGATTCAAGCTCAGGGTGGCAGACTTATTCTGCCAGCCCTTAGATGAGGTCCGGGGGGGTGTTGTGGGGTGCTGTCAGAGATTTTTGGTGGTCCGGGGGGGATGCTGTCAGGCTATCGCCGGTTACTCACTGTGTCAGCCGCCGTCTCTTCTGCCGCAAGCCACCGCGTCACCGCGCCGGCCGAAAAGTGCCGACGGCCGGCCCATTTCTGTGGGGGGGGGGCGGCCCTGGATGAGGGCTATACCACCATCCCAGGGGGCACTTGCCCCCCTGCCACCTGGGCCAGTCCGCCCCTGCCAGCGTGTGACTAGTACAGACCTAAGGCCTAAAGTGGTAATCAAGGGCGCATGCAGTGGGTGACCCATGGCACCCAAAGGAGAAAGGAGACTGTATGAGACCATGTGACCATGAAGTGTTGACTAAGACACAGGAGTTGAGACAGCGCTGAAGCTAGAGACCAACCTTGTAACGAATCTGCCCCTAGGCAGAAGTCTAAAAGGTAACAGTTCAGGACAGACTGGTCCATAAATGGAGTTGACTTTCCCAGGAGGAGTCTCCCTAAATGTCTGGGAGCACAAGTCTCTACTTTGGACAATACTGGTGAGCCCCCCACTGCGCCACCCTCGCACTCCCTCTATGAGGGGACGTTATGTGGCTATGGAAACATCTGGGACCACAAGGATGTACTAATGCCATAGTGGTCAGAACCCCTATAACGCCCTCATCTATGAGGATAATAGGCATGGAACAGCAGAAAGGGACAATTACTGTTATGAATTGGACTGTTGAACTAGTCTAGGTTGTGCTGGGACTCATTGGCCACTGACTGGAAACAACCCAGTGGGAAATGGAACTGTGTCTGATAAATCTTTGTAAAATTGGAACGTGCTGGAAGTTATGTGCCTGCTCATGAGTGATATTGTTACTGCAGAGCTGCTAAATAAACTGTTCTCAATTTAAGTAAACTGGTGGTCTACATGTTAGTCTGTATTGTCATCTGTTCCTGGCCAGCTGAAGTGAATGGTAACATGCGGCCTACACAGGCATACAGCTCACATGAAAGTAGTCCACACACCCAGCCAGGACCATGACTTTCATGTAAGCGTCTGGATTCAATCCCTCACCCACAACTACAATTTACACATGCTGGAAATGCAGAAAAATGAAATGCAAGAGTTGCAGCAGAATTGTGCAGCGCACCTTCATAAATCATCTCACTTCTAAGGCTTTTCCAACTTTAAAGATTAGCCCTTTTAATAAATATTGTCTCACGGCACATCATAAAGTTCCTGCCCCTGATCATCCTTACAGTGCCTACAGGGTCATTACACTTAATGACTTGTAATATTCTAGCATAGCAATTAAGCAATTTCACATAGGAGAACATGTCAAGGTAAAGAATATGCAGTATGCCTTATTTAGACAATGTATTTGTTTGTAACTGTCTGTATACAGCATAATAAACCTGGACTCCTCACTTTTCTACTGAACTCTAACCCTGTCTTTGCCAGTAGAAATGAGGAAAAATTCAGATGATACAAACTGTTATTCACAGATACAATAAGGCTTTACTCACACACAGCGTTTTTCAAAGTTTTTTTGCTGTTTTTTTTTCTGCAATAACAGAAGCTGCATTTTACAGTATTAGTAAATGCTATGAGATTTCAGAAATATCATGCACATACATTTTTT
This sequence comes from Allobates femoralis, assembly GCA_033576535.1. NCBI lineage: Eukaryota > Metazoa > Chordata > Amphibia > Anura > Aromobatidae > Allobates > Allobates femoralis. The sequence goes on along the minus strand of JARQOC010000003.1, from coordinate 286,373,389 downwards.
ATGTCTGAATTTGAGCAGTGCAGTAGTTTCAGTGTTTTTGAAGTGCTTTTTCACACATAGAAAGTAACGAGTAGTGATGAGCAAGTAGCAAAATATTCATAAGCACTACACTCCTAACGAGTAATTTGTAATACTCGTGTACTTGTTTAAATAGCGAGTCCAATGTTAGTCAATTAGTGCTAGACTCCGCCCACACACATCCGGCCATAAAACAAACATTTCCGGCACAGGGCGGGAGGGTGGACTTTTTGAGTTTTCACTGCATAACATTACCTTGCCCAGAGAGACCCTATCATTCAATCTGCTCTCACTGGGGTGCTGACTCACTTTGTGTACTGAAGAGAGTTGGCAATATGTGTCAGACCGATAGCGATCGATACATCACTCACAAGCACCAACGATATCTATCGCCAAGTAATGAGTATCACGAATACCGTACTAGTTGTGCGAATAGTACTGATTACACTCACTCATCACTAGTAATAAGAAAATGGAGAAAATGTTGCCAAAAAATTCAGCAAACAGGTCTGACTGCACTTTTCAGCATTTTTTGCAGCATTTTGGTGCATTAAGATTACTAAACATGTATTGTAGACAAATGACACGTAATTCACACAAAAAAATGTGGCAAAAATATTCCAAAAAACAGCATAAATGCAGAGTTTCTACTGCCTAGAGGATGGGTTTTGGCTGCAGGAAAAAACTGCAAAAATGCTGCAAGTAAACATAGCCCAAGTCTATCTAAATGAGGTTTCACCTTTTAAAAGTGTTGTTCAAGTTGACCAACCACAGTTCAGCAACTGTGTCCACCTGTAATGGACTTACTGCACAGGCACTGCATCCTAGTAACTCACTGTTACCAAGAAAAGTGGCTTCTAAGTAATAATTTAATGATTAATTTACACATCACCTTTTAAAATCAATCAGCTGTCATATGTTTAATAAATGCCAAAACCTCCAGACACTTTAATAGATGATGGTCCTAAGTACAAATACATGAAATATATAAGCATTTGGAAAGAAGATAACTTCTTTACCTATGGCAAACATATTGGGAAATCCTACCTCACTTCCACTATAAAACATAACAATAAATTTAGTGATGTTTTTTGCCTCGGTAGTTCTTGATATCACTTTTAAATAGAGCCTGTCACTTGCCATAAAGAGGTAATGTTAGTACCTGGTGTAAATGCCCCAGTTTTTCTGAATCACAAGTAGTATTTCTTTTGTTCTTGAGTCTCTCCATTCCTGACATATGGTCTTCTTTTCCCCAAACATAACTCTAGTCTTTTTAAGCCAAGTGGCCATTGACATTCTTCTATTTAGGAGTCTTCTTTAAGACCCTGCCCCATTAACTAACAAGACAATATTTACATTGGGGAAGAGAGGACCATATCTCAAGAATGGAGAGATGCTGGAACAAAAGAAAAACAATGCCGAACAGAAGAACAAGTCATAGGGCACTCTAAACTTTCATCTGATCTCTAATTTTTCTTACTATTGATGTGACTAGTAAGGCTAGGTTCACATTGCGATCAGCTCTGCTTTTGGCAATTCGCTTGGAGGTTTGCGCTTGTCAACATTATTAATGCAATGAAACATCAGCGTTTGATTGTGTTAACACTGCCATTTGGATCCGCTCACCCATGCTTTGATATGGCAACGTTAAGCAATCAAACGCTGATGTTTCATTGCATTAATAATGTTGACAAGCGCAAAACTTCCAAGCGGATTGCCGAACCCAGAGCCGATCATGATGTGGACCTACCCTTAGGGTTGCCAAATGGATCTCAACACATCTAAATATGAAAACTGACAGCACTTCCTAACAAACAAGTGTGAACAGGTGCATACTAAACATGAAATATACTATAACAAATAAACAGTTACACTCTGAAACGCTAAGGTATGCAAACATTGAATATAGGAATATGGACATGTATTACTGCTAAAGAAATACATTTAAAAATGAAGACATTCACGCATAAAAAAGGACAGTTTATGTGGACCCAACAGCCAGTGACAAAGCGTATCTCTTTGCCTGGGTCCCTATCTAATGCCTATCTATCCAGGCTAAAAAACCCTCCAATTTATGATGAGTGATGAGTGAGTAGTAAGATATTTGGCTTTGGATAGCTCTAACCAAATACTTTGAACCATTTCAGTTTTCAGATCCGAGTGAATTCCCCATTGACTTGGTTGGATTTTTTACTCATTACTTGTTCAAAGTATTGGTTTACAGCTATCCGAACCCAAGTATCTTACTACTCACTTATCACTAGTGGGAAGCAACCTGTTAATAGAAAATGTAGAATTACCTAAAGCTGATGAGCCTTTTCATGCCTTCTGACTGTGCATTCTTCTCCATCAGCTTTAGGTGATTCTAAATTTTCTATTAGCAGGTTAGTACCTGCCAATAAATTGGAGGTTTTTTTAACCTGAATACAGACATTAGATAGGGACCCAGTAAATATATATGCCTTATCGCTGGCTACTGGACTGACATAACTGGCCTTTATTATGCGCCAAGGTCATGTGCCGATGACTCACCGTAGCCGGGACTCCGGTTTAGACAGGCGATGCTTCCTTCCTCCTTGTCACGGGTGGACCGCGCCTGCCGGTAGTGGGGCCCGGTGTAGTGCAGATCAAAAGGGTTGAAGACGTCTTGTAGGAACAGATTAAAGTGGTTTTTAATTTATTCGTGACGCCACCTATGAGTAGTTTTGGTAAGGGCTACCGACGCTGCGGAACCTCCGGGGGATGGACAGCAGCAAGATGAAACGCTCCCCACAGGCTGAGCAGTGATCCCCGGAGGCTGGAGCTGCTTAAGATGTTGTGCGGCAGCTGCGGTTACCTGGTAGTGCGGACGGACAGTTCATAAGGAAGCACGGACACAGAAAGTCTCTGCAACGGGTCTTTACTGTAACCAGCAGGCAGTACATGGTATACAGGTTACGGGTTGTGGACCGGGTGGACTCAGCAGTGATGGTGTCCCTTAGAAATCCGCAGTGTTCCTCCATTCTAACTAATTGGTTGCCAGTGTCGCCCAGAAATACCAGGTCTGGTACGGGGAGGCTGCTTCAATGCCCTATCCATGATGTACGTTCTGGATGTTTTGGGGAGCCTTGGATCCCTCAATGGGTACACCGCTGGTTAGACGACTGGAAGTTGGCTGGTGGTGGGGTGCTCCTGTGAAGCTGCTCCTCCACGCTTCTGGTTCGCGTAGCAGAGGTGAACTGCTGCCAGCTTCGGTACCAGTGAACCGGCTGTGAGTTGTGGGCACGGGAGTCTTTTGGGAACCCGTGGTTACGATGCCCAATCCCGGTTGTTGAGGCCTCAGGTGCTGACACCCGACCGGTGACGGCCCGGGGGCTGCACGGGGTGCGGAGCCCCCGCTCCTACTCCAAGTTCTAGACTGCTCAGGTCAAGTTCTAGATCCCTTCTCCTCTTCTTCTGACTAGACTAAGGGTCTGTTCTCCTACACACTTCCCTAACACTCCACCCACCAGGACCTAGGATTGGCCCTCTGTTCTAGGTGATGCATGCAGGGTTGGATTTCTAAATTAACCAGATCACTGCTGTGTCAGAGAATATTGCGGCTGCTTTTATGGCTGCAATATTCTCTTGTGACGCACTCGTTGCGGGGCGCCACACTCCCCCTTGGTTGAATACGCTTGTCCCCAAGCGTCACACTACCCACATTACAGAGGTTTTTGTATTTTATAACAGGTATTACACTTTTATTAATGACAGGTCATTATATGGCATAAAAGTGAGGTAGACAAAATAAACAGGTAAAACACTTGGTGCGGACCCGGCGGGCGGTTGGCTGTTCTTAGATAAAAGTTCAGGCTGTAGCCGCGAGATCACACAGTCAGTGATTAACAGGAACAGAGTCATTGAATGAGTTCAAGTCTTAAAGTCACTGGCACGGAGAACGATGGCGCACCCGGATAGCGAACCACCCATCTGGACAAGCATAGCGTTCGTAGGTGATTACATCGCCCCGGTATAGGTCGCGATCGGGATGTCCTCTTGGCAAGTTTGACTCAACGTCCCGGCGCCCCACAAACACCTCCTCATTCAAACCCACCTCCCAAGCGAACCCCCACCCCGGTATGTAAATTAAAGGTGGAAGTTCTACCTTCACGGCGAAGTTCATCAGGCAGCGGCGGTTGGCGGCGAGCCTCGGCACGGGCCTGCATATTGGCGTGTTCTTGGTCTTGCCACTCCTCTCGTCGTCTCTGGCGTACATCTCCGTCGTTACGGCTCGGGGTGTAGAGATGAGTAACAGAGCTGGTGGTTTGGCGGGAAGCTTGAACTTGGCGGGCTGTTTGGACCGGCACCCGGTGGAAAGGCACAGGGGAAGGTGTCAGCGTTGCACCCGACCAGTGTACCCGAGCTGTGTGCCCGGTAGGAAGTTCCTCGGTGTCTCCCCAAGCGAACCCGGTGTCGAAATCCTCAGCGGTGCTGCGGGTTTCGTCGTCATCCTCTTCGACCTCTTCCTCGATGACCACATCAGGCTGCTCGATGGCTGGAGATGTTGAAGCTGGTTCCTCTGTACAACAGGGCGGTGGTGCTGCAGATCCTTCCACAGAGACGTCCTGCAGGGCTTCCAGGCTGCCTGCCTCTTCATCTGTAACTGTAGGTGGAGGGGTCTCAATCCCGGTTACCAGGTAGGCCTCGGCAATTGCAAGGGAAGCCTCCGGTACGGGGATGAAACAGGCGACAGTCTCGGTAATTGTGAAACACGTCGCGGGTTCCTCGGCGGGAACCTGGTAGAGATCAAGTTCCTCTATGGAGCGTATTGTAAGCTCCGGCTCATGAACGGGGTCGGCTGCGGTATTAATCGCTGGAACGGGTCGAGTTGCGGCCTCCACTGGAATGATGCAATCGATGGGCTCCGGTGACGAAGCAGGACAGGTGGTGGGCGACGGTGAGGCGGTCGAGAAGCTGGTGACGTCTTCTGGGCTTGGAGTAGCGGTACCCGGTCGGCTCTGCTGCATCGCATGGTGTAGTCGTCTGCCTAGGGTCGCGCTCCAGCTGCGAATCGTCCATTCCACAGTCTCAAGTAGTTGCACCCGGAGGTCTTGTAGAGCCTCTAGCCAGAAGTCGGGGCTGCCGTCTATGGTAAGGGCAGGACCCGGACCCGGTTGGCCTATGGCTGCTCTGGCCTCTGCCTCGACCTCCCGCATTAGGTCTTGGAGTCTCATGCTGGCCATTCTCTTCTTTGGAGGGAAACCACACCCGTTCAACCGGTAAGCGTTCTGGTAGAGCTGGTGAAGAACTTCTGTCTCACTCCCATTTCCTGTGGGCTTTTGTAGTCCAATCGTGGGAAAAGTCTTTGGGGTCCGCCCCATGGTTGATTCGAGCAATCAGGGCGGACAAAGAGTTTGGCGCCTTTTGTCTTTAGCCCTCCCACGATGAGGGGGGGGTTGACTCACTCCTGGGCTTGCACGTGGCGGTTTCTTGTGGCGGGAACGCCATCTTGGGCGCCATCTTGGCCCAAACGGTGAAAAGGCGGGAAAGTTCTTTTAGGGACGAACAAAGTCCAGATTTTAGACAATAAAGTCATTTTTAAGCACATTATACCCGTTGGGTAACGGGCCTGCTCGTATCCTGTTCGTGACGCCATTTTCTGACTCACCGTGGCCGGGACTCCGGTTTAGACAGGCGATGCTTCCTTCCTCCTTGTCACGGGTGGACCGCGCCTGCCGGTAGTGGGGCCCGGTGTAGTGCAGATCAAAAGGGTTGAAGACGTCTTGTAGGAACAGATTAAAGGGGTTTTTAATTTATTCGTGACGCCACCTATGAGTAGTTTCGGTAAGGGCTACCGACGCTGCGGAACCTCCGGGGGATGGACAGCAGCAAGATGGAACGCTCCCCACAGGCTGAGCGGTGATCCCCGGAGGCTGGAGCTGCTTAAGATGTGTTGTGCGGCAGCTGCGGTTACCTGGTAGTGCGGACGGACAGTTCATAAGGAAGCACGGACACAGAAAGTCTCTGCAACGGGTCTTTACTGTAACCAGCAGGCAGTACATGGTATACAGTTTACGGGTTGTGGACTGGGTGGACTCAGCAGTGATGGTGTCCCTTAGAAATCCGCAGTGTTCCTCCATTCTAACTAATTGGTTGCCAGTGTCGCCCAGGAATACCAGGTCGGGTACGGGGAGGCTGCTTCAATGCCCTATCCATGATGTACGTTCTGGATGTTTTGGGGAGCCTTGGATCCCTCAATGGGTACACCGCTGGTTAGACGACTGGAAGTTGGCTGGTGGTGGGGTGCTCCTGTGAAGCTGCTCCTCCACGCTTCTGGTTCGCGTAGCAGAGGTGAACTGCTGCCAGCTTCGGTACCAGTGAACCGGCTGTGAGTTGTGGGCACGGGAGTCTTTTGGGAACCCGTGGTTACGATGCCCAATCCCGGTTGTTGAGGCCTCAGGTGCTGACACCCGACCGGTGACGGCCCGGGGGCTGCACGGGGTGCGGAGCCCCCGCTCCTACTCCAAGTTCTAGACTGCTCAGGTCAAGTTCTAGATCCCTTCTCCTCTTCTTCTGACTAGACTAAGGGTCTGTTCTCCTACACACTTCCCTAACACTCCACCCACCAGGACCTAGGATTGGCCCTCTGTTCTAGGTGATGCATGCAGGGTTGGATTTCTAAATTAACCAGATCACTGCTGTGTCAGAGAATATTGCGGCTGCTTTTATGGCTCAAATAATCTCTTGTGACGCACTCGTTGCGGGGCGCCACACCGACGTTGAGTTTATGGTTTCAGAATTGTCTGCACCAAATCCGCACCATCTTTCAAAAAGCGCAAATTCAGGAGTGCGTTTTTGTACATTTTACATGTGAGAGAGTGAATCTATGGGGGAAAATCCCCTGCAAGAATGGACAGGCTTGAGATTTTTTTGCAGCACAATCTGTACCATTTCTGCAGCGGAAAAAAACGCAGCATGGGCACCACGCTTTAGATTTCCCATAGACTTGGCTGGATTGTGGATTGTACACAAATCTACACCTTTTGTGCAGCAAAAAAAGTAGCAAAAACCTGCAAAAATCCACAGTGTGGGCACAAATACATGTCCATATTCCTATATTCAATGTTTGCATACCTTAGCATTTCAGAATGGACCTGTTTATTTATTTAAATATACATATTCCATATGGTTATAGTTTCCTATACAGCTATCAGGTGATTGCCTGATTAGCTGAGCAGCTCAACACTTAATTAATTGTATCAAAAGGAGAACAACATGTGGAGTCAAACAATTGCTTTAAATACTCATATACATCATTTTATTTTGAGACACATATAGACATAAATATGCAGAAAAACAAGGTGCATCGTGTGTAACACATAGTACATAGTCCATAACAAAAAATGAGAGTGCACAATGATATACAAGGATTGCACATTCATAGGATAAGCAGCATTGGTTCATTAAAGATTAAAGTAATTTCTAGTAAAACAACCATAGTAATCCAGGTATGGACTGGCATTTCACAAAGCCTATTGCAGCGTCCAATAAAGTGCAAATGCAAGGTAATTTCATACAAAGTGCACAACAGATCAATTGCACATGGTACTAATGCGGGATAAGGGTGAAAACCTCCATATCTGACTCCTTACGTACGTTTCGCTTTGCTTTCAAACACGCATATGCTTCTCCTCATGATGAAGCATATGCGTGTTTGAAAGCAAAGCGAAACGTACATAAGGAGTCAGATATGGAGGTTTTCACCCTTATCCCGCATTAGTACCATGTGCAATTGATCTGTTGTGCACTTTGTATGAAATTACCTTGCATTTGCACTTTATGGGACGCTGCAATAGGCTTTGTGAAATGCCAGTCCATACCTGGATTACTATGGTTGTTTTACTAGAAATTACTTTAATCTTTAATGAACCAATGCTGCTTATCCTATGAATGTGCAATCCTTGTATATCATTGTGCACTCTCATTTTTTGTTATGGACTATGTACTATGTGTTACACACGATGCACCTTGTTTTTCTGCATATTTATGTCTATATGTGTCTCAAAATAAAATGATGTATATGAGTATTTAAAGCAATTGTTTGACTCCACATGTTGTTCTCCTTTTGATACTGTTTATTTATTTGTTATAGTAGACCCCCAAACATTAGTAAGATGTGTATAATTTACAAGGGAGCCCCATTTGCCAATAATAAGCTTCTTACCCACCTCTCGGAGAAGCCATCCTTTTTGAACAGGTCATGCTGCAGCAAAACCATACATGATGGCCTCTTGTCTGGATCAATTTGTAAACAGTTCTGGAAAAGATGCAAAATGATAATGTTTTCAATAAACTGAAAAGCTCAGTGCTAATTGCCTAACCAGAATGTTTAAACTTGATTTCACACGTGTAATAAGATGGCAATTTGTTGAAAGTCTAACTAGCTCATTGTGAAATCCACACTATTTTGAGAGGTTTTGTATGATTCACACAGCATGAAAGATATCACATTTGTAGCTGTGCTTTATTAGTTAAATATACCGTACTTCATATTAGAAGCTATGCATGTCTATGTCCTTCTCTACATTTTCAAAGCAATATTAGCCAACCATCAAGGCTGTAATGTTCGTGGGAGTGCACCCAGTGTGCCATGGGTTGGGTCTGTGGCAACTCACCAGAGGGCCAGAAGGTGCAGGCGGACAAAGGCAAAAGACATAGTGAGGCAATCCGAGGTCAGGGCAGATAGCACAGGTTCAGTAGATGTAGCGGACGTCATGCGCAAGAGAGGATAGGATAATTGAGTAGGCCAGCCGGGTCAGAAAATGGGAGAGACAATACAGATGATACCTTGCATGAATCTAGATGGAAAACGGACTAGAACCTAGATCAGGCAAGGAGTCGTGGGGAAAGCTGCCTCATAAATCAACTGCTGTTTAGGGATTGGACCTAAACTCTGCTAGATACAGCGAGGTTAAATTCCTGCAGAATCTGGCCATATCTCCATGTAGACAGGTGGAGACTCACCAGCAGCAGGAGGATGCAGCATCAGGGGCGGACTGGCCCAGGTGGCAGGGAGGCATTTGACCCCAGGCTGGTGGTTTAGTCCTAGTTTAGGGAATCACTTCATTTATAGCGGGACCCAGGACGCAGCAGGCAGGACGCAGGATCGGAGTGGCGGGGGCAGCCAGCCGGCAGGTGAGCGAAGCAGCGCTGGCACCCCCTTCCCCCATAGGTCCTCGCTTGGCAACCAGCAACACCCCCCCTTCCTGGTCCTCACTTGGCCGCTGGCTGGGAAAACTGGACTGCCCCCCTGGGCAAGATCTGCCAGCCCGCCCCTGCAGGAGAGTTGGAAAAGCTAAAGGAGGCAGCTCAGGGATACAAACCAAGGCTGTGGAGAGATGAGTGGTCACCTCACTGAATAGGGCAATGCTTACTACAAGTGCGAATCACTGCAAAGGCCCACAATAACCTAACACAGCTTGCTATCTACTCTGCCTGTGCAGTGTAAACTTATATGATATGGATGTGAATATCCAACCTCTATTTTTCTTTATTTATAGTCGAACATTTTAAAGACTAATTAAAATACCTTTATGAGTGAAAAAGATAATAAGGATTACATGTCCATAGCTCAATTAAAGAAGGTTTTTCACCAATTTAAATTATATGGTAAAAGTGACCAGGCAGTATGATTCCCCAGGTCAACATGAGTTAATAGATGACAAACATGTATAGTTTTTTTTTATTTATTTAAATGGTGAAAAAAAAATCTAGAAATATGTAAAAAAATAGAATTGCACTCTTGTTCACATTTTCCGAGACCTGTAACATTCTTGTTTCTAAAGATCTGAGGCTCTGTGATGGCTTATTTTTTTGCACCCTGACCTGACGTGTTAGAAATACCATTTTTTGAATAGATACAATGTTTTGATTGCCTGTTATTGCATTTTATTGTAATGTTGCGACACTGACATTAACTGAGGCAAATGAGGCCTACAAATCTTAGAATGTTAGTGTGGTACTCTTGGATGAGTTGTCGCTGAGCTCTAGGGGTAATTTTAGCCACTCCTGGAAATGTTCACCACTGTTCTATGTTTTCGCCATAATGGCTCTCACTGTGGTTCGCTGGTGTCCCAAAGCTTTAAAAAATGGCTTTGATAACCTTTTCCAGACTTCAACTACTTTGTTTCTCAGTTGTTCCCAGGGATGTGATAAACCACAAGTTAATTTATGTTTTAAAGGGGGGCAATCACTTTATCACACAGGGCTCTTTGGGTTTTGATTTATTTTTTCCTTAATAATAAAAACCTTCATTTATAAACTACATTCTGTGTTTATTTGTGTTTCCTTTGTCTAATATTTCAATTTGTTTGGTGATCTGAAAT